>LOEQ01005013.1:83811-98021 GCA_001685075.1 Bramus lutescens | reverse complement strand
GGCCAGGCAGTGCTTAAATGAATACAATTTATGTGTTGTTATTTCGGGGTATAAACTAGCCTTGCGGGAGCCGGGCGTGATGAAAAGCAGGCCTGCTCACCGCATCACTACACCGAGATTATTGGGGAAGAGGGCAGGACTAATGTCCAGGGTTCTCAGTGGTGGAGTACCTCTCAGAACACAAATGCAAATTCCATGTGGAAGCCTTTCAAGTGTTCATCATGGCTTCATCTCTGACCCTCCTTCACCTCTGACTTTGTTTCCCCAACTCTCTGCCAAATCTCCTCTTCCATTCCTGTCCATCCCCTTTACAGTAGCAATTTTCACGCACACACACACACACACACACACACACACACTTTCTCTGCCTTTAGCTGTGGAACTTCACTCACTCAGCAGGCAAACTTTGGAGAGAGCCAAATTCCTCACATTTGTGGGGCCCTCCTGGAATATACACAAACCCCCAAACTTTAAGTATTCTGGGTCATTTGATGGTCTAGGTCACATTAATATTGTTTAATAAAGCATACTGCATTCTCTGCCCTTGAAAGCCTTGCTTTCCTGATAACCTATGTCAGCCAGGATCCCAACTAGAATTCTCATGCTCCTTAGAACTCCAGCTGGACGCTGGCTCCCAGCTGGAAGCTGAATCCTGTTGTCCATTCCTCCTCCATCTTTGGCTACCATGAGGGGATCTTGTGACTAGGTCTGTGTCCTTGCCATTTCCTAGTGAAACGATCACTCTGGACTCTTGAGTATCCCTGTTTTACTAGTAGAGAGGTTGACCCTCAGAAACCAGTTTTCCTCGGGCCACTTGGGACTTCAGTTCTGGATTCTTTAGTTAATTTGCCTTGCTCATGGTCTGAGACAGGGCATGGTCTCTAGCGGGCGTGACCTTAAGGAGGATCCGTCACACTGTTCTTATTAACTGTTCACTGATAGAAGCATGGCTAGAGGAAGAGCAGAGGATCTAAGAGTCTAAGCCAAGGTGGGAATCCCTTGTGTCTTGGTCTAAGGTGCTATCTTTCTTGAGCATGGACAGTTTGTCCCCACCTGCCTTTTATTTTTTCCAGTCTGCATGTGGCTCGTGGAGAAGCTCGCACATTATTTCAGGTTCAACCCTGGAAGGGTTGGCTGTTCCTAGCTTTCTAATGGCTCTACGGCTGGGTTTACCATTAAGAAATCTGCCTCCCTTTAATCTGGTAACTCAGATTTCCCTAAGTGCACTTTCAGGGAAACCGTTCCGACTCATGAAAATAACAACTTGTCTCCACTGCTGTGTCTGCAGTACTTTGAACTGTTCTTGGAACATGATAGGGAGAGTCTAAATTTGTCGAACGATTGGAGCAGTGGAAAGCATCTTGTTTTCCCCCTCCTGGGGACTTTCCTAAGACAACAGTGTTCTTCTGATGCCTATGCCTCTGGCACTCTGATCGTTCTCCTCAATGCCTCCCTAGGCTCTCATTTGTGGTGATGAGCTATGAGTCACCAAGTCATTTAAGCCACCCCTTAGCTCTGCATGGATGAGCAGTGGGAGGTACCTGTCGCTTCTTGGGCTTTAACTGGAATTTGAAGGCAGCAGGAAAGGCTCCATTTAACAAGTTCTGTGTGATTTGCCTGCTTCATAGCCCTTTAGCTGAAGAGCATAGATTTGAACCCAGCATTAACTGCTTGCATAAGACACGAATTCTCACTAGACCAGGCTGCACTGGGAACCATGGTAACCAGTCAGTCAGGGGGCTTGCCTTTGGGAGCCTGCATCAGTATAGTGCAAATCTCTCTGCAGCCCAGGGCAGCCTGATTGCTGCCTGCCCAGATCAAATCACTGGCACAGTGACACACAACTGTTTCAGCATCTCATTTGGCGGCTGCTTTATGTTCACTGTCAGATGCTGGACTCGGGGGAGTTGGGGAAGTGCCCCCAGCTTGTCTGAAAGTTCAGTCAGTGGCTGCACAGATGACTTGGGACTGCTCCTGTGATCAGCTGTTCTGTGATTTGTACAATTAGAACAGCTTTCTTGCCAGAAGCCTTTGAAGAACAATTACAAAAACAAATAGCAGCCGCAGTAGCAGGAGTCAGAGCAGCAGAAAGAAAAGAGAAAAGACAGACAGACAGACAAAAGTACCAAACAAGATGTGCCCCTCCTCCACCCTGCACATCTTTTGCGGAAGTGTTTAGTTTTTCGTGCCAGGCATCAAAGGCTCAACCTTATCAGGAAAAGTAGCAGTTAGCTTCCTATGTAATTACCACAACACATTGTCACCCATTATTCTGCAATTCTTCAGAAATGAAGAACCAGAAAGGTTCTCTCCCTGGAAATCTCCTATTAATATTTGGACAACCAGTTCAACCAAGCCAGCAGTGCTGTGAAAGGCTCACTGTGGGTGGGACTGATTGGAATGGCATGGGGGCAGCCTCTTTCCCATCTGCCTTGCCTGGCTTCTGGTCCCCTAACCACCAGCTTTTCCCTTTACTCTGCCCCTGACAGTATCTTCTCGCACATGCACAGGTTCTGAGCTCAATAACTTATCCCACAATACCTGAGTGTAAACATGCTGGTAATTGCCCACAACACCAGTGGGGTGCCTTGTAATTTACCACATAAGCTAGCTGGTGATTCTCACTTTGCAGATAAAAGAATGAAAAGGGTTAAGAGGCCAAGACCCAAAACTAACTGTGGAAGAGCCAGACCAGGGCTCTCTTCAGACCAAATGCTTTCATGTGACTAGAACATATATTATCCTCTAGTTTCTCATGTTACAGTGTGCCTCACCCAAAGCTTAATTGTAGTAGGGGAAACATGGGCTGACACATAGAACACATGTTTATCATAGAACAAGAGAAACACAAAAGGAAAAGGCAGAATGAAGTGACCTAAAAATCTCAGGCAATACAAACATCTGTTACTATTTTCATGTCTGCTCCCAACTCTCCATTTAAACAGCATTAAAAGTGGCATCATATAAGAAAGACTTCAGAAATTTCCTTAAAATACTTTACAGTTTGATACATCATTTACATGATGTGTTTTAGTGTTCTCACCCTCATTCCCTTCTCATTTATCTCCTTCCCACACTGGTTAGAATCCTCTTTAACAATTCCCTCCAACTCGTGTGTGTGTGTGTGTGTGTGTGTGTGTCTGTCCTGTAAACAACGTGAAAAAATATGTTAAAAACCCTCTCCTTCTCCAAGAGAGGTTGTTTTTAATTTTAATTTTTTTCCCATTTACTTTATGGGGGTGGGCTTGTGTCACAACATCTGTGTAGAGGTCTGGACAGCTTGGAGGGGTTGGTTCTCTCCTTTCCCCATGTGGCTTCTGGGGATCAAACTTGGGTGGTTATAATTTGGCATCAAGTGCCTTTACCAGCTAGGCCATCAAGCAGGCCCCCCAAAGATTGTTTTTAACTTGCTCTTTAATGTTTTCTTTTGTGGACGTATTCTCCATGTTCATATGTCCAGAAATTTCCCTGTGACACATTTTGTTTATGAATTTCAAAAAATGAATTAAAGCTAAGTGTTGGACCAAAACCAAGTCGATGCTAATCACAACAGGAGGCATTCAGAGAATCCTTATGCTGTTCTGGGTTTCTAAGATCCAAATGGGTGCATTCTTCAAGAGGTATGCCCAGACAGCTCCTGGCCCTGTGGGTTGCATTGCCCTCTGTCCTTTGATACACTGTAGGTTTAAGAGATACCCTGTTAAATGTTTCTATAGTCACTGAAGCCCTTCTTCCTGGACCTTTGCTGCTTTTCTGGTTATTCAAGGGGGACATTGTTAAGTCACACTGTAGTACAAGGATTGAACACACTCTTGATCCCAGAGCTGTATTTTAGGTGAAGTGACACACAGAGTCTGGGTTCAGTTCTGAGCTCCAGTAGCTGAGGGTCCTTCCATCCCTTCAGGCATGCTACCATCACTGCCACTTGTGGTGTCTCCGTTGTTGGAGTCACATTTCTTTGAACTAGACCTTTATCATCCAAAATCTACATTTACTTGGTATAGAAAACCTCTTTCTGAGAGTTCATTTTGATGTAAGAATATCCCTGTGTGCTGTCCATATTGTTCACTGGAATATCCATGAGTATACAGGGAAGCAATAGAGAAGTGTTCCCGATGCGGGTGCTAGAGCAACCTGTTTGGGTTTGATATTCGCTCCACCAATCCCTGTCTGGAGCAACCTCAGTCAAGTTACTTAATGCTTCCATGCTTAAGAGTTCCTATCTATGAAATGGGCATAATAATAATGTCTAACATAATATTGATGTGGGATTCCCCTCTGTATGCTATGAATATATTTTATTACCATTAGTTATTAAAGAAGCTGTTTCAGCCAGTAGCTTAGAAGAGTAAAACCAGGCAGGAAATCTGAACTGAGATATAGAGAGAAAGTAGACGGAGTCAGGGAGATGCCATGTAGCTGCTGAAGGAGACAGACACTGCAACCTTGCCCAGTAAGCCACAGACTTGTGGCAATACACAGATTAATAGAAATTGGTTAATTTAAGATATAAGAACTAGTTAGAAATACACCTAAGCTTTTGGCCAAACAGTGTTATAATTAATACAGTTTCTGTGTGATTATTCTGGTCTGGGTTGCCAGGAAATGAATGAGCAGTCTCTGCCTACACAATATACTTGCAAAGGTTCGATGAAAAAAAAATCCTAACATGTTTCCCTGAATAGAAATGTTTGCTCAATAAATGTTACTTCTTATCACTTTCCTAAATACAATACAGTTTTTCAGTCTATAGGCCTGCTTTATAATGGGGGCTGTTGGTTTTCTGCCTCACTCAACACACATTGTTAATTGCATATAGCCAGTTCTAAGGGTGAGCACTGGCTACTTTCTGCCTAGGGACTTCCTTGGTTGCTAGAGTTTCCCCAGAACTCACACAGTGACATTGTGCTGGAAGGCTTCCTCTTTCACATTTGGCAATGGCAATGGTAGGTGAGTGTCTTATCTTCCTTGTCACCAGAGAGGACAAATATGAACTAAGTTAGTTATAATAGACCTGAATAATCACACAGAAACCCACTCCAGAAGTCTTCAGTGTAAGGGGGCCTGGGTTGCCCTGGTAACCTGCTCTTTCACTTACCAATCTCCTTAACCTTTTCCTCCCCAGTTGGAGAACCAATAAATCACTTTCCGATACAGCCTAGAGAGACGAAGTAAGTGAAGGCAGAGATCACAATTCTCTGTATATGGCATGGCGAAAAGAAATAACAACAGATCCAGTATTGATCCCTGTGTTTACTAGTCAGTCTTTCTTTAATAGCCTGCACATGGTGCTCTCCTTGCTTATGGAGTCACGTTCACTAACAACCACCAGAAAACCATGAGGTTCATTTTGGAGACAAAAGCATTTCCCTTGGTAATCACTCCTTCTCTTTTTGACTGTAGGATGGGTCTCCAAGGAAAGATTCTAAGTCAGAAACTACATTGTCACCTTCCTGGGGTAACAGACAGTCAAAGGAGCACAACAGCCAAGCTGGAGACCTTCCTCTTGGGTGACGAAGGGAGTGACCACCATGGTCCATATCACTCCTGGTTTTCTGTCTGATCATTTTTGAATTTTGCTTTATATTAACTAGACTCTCTATAAATTGTGGACAATTTATTGTTTCTCACAAGCTACACTTACCAGTGGCCTTCCCACAATTTTTATTTCCTTTAATACATGACCCACGTTCCCCTTTCTCAGGCTGGAGAACTAATTTAAATGATAAAGTAGACCACAGCACCTGTCCCTGGTTTCCATAAGATACAAAGAACTGCATTTCCTGGGATCAGCCCTCATTCCTAGCTTCAGCCCCTTCTTCAATGACATGCGGCTTGGCTCATTTGCTTCTTCAAGCAGACATTGATCCAGAATCATGGGAAGAGGTTTTCTTTCCAGATATCATGTAAAATTAATTTTCATAATTCTCTTGGTTCCGGCCTGTCTATCCATATCTTTCTTCATTAACCACTTTATTTCCACATCTGAACTGTTGCTGTCCCACATCTGGAAGAGAAAGACTGAAGTATGAGTTGGCAAAAACGCACAATGGAACTTGACAGACCTTGGCCTTCTGGTCCTGCTGAACCTTGCGGTGCCCTTTACAAATAGAATCGCACCCAAGCAACGCAGCTGAGGAGGCATTAATTTTCATTATGAATAATTAAATAAAATAATAAAGACTACTACTCTAGTGGGGGATATTTAGGTGCTTCCGAATGTACAGTGGCTCTATGCCCAAATTTAATAAGTTTGTGTAGAGTCTAAACTATAGTGGGCGCTTTAAACTTACATGAAAGGCTCTGTGCAGCACTGTGCTCTCCAGTGACCCTTCTCTGGGATCAGTGTGGTTCTGCTCAGGCTTTGAAACATTCTCTAATTAAGTTGGGCTCCATCCACCTTCATCCTGTATCTTGCCAGTTGCTTCCTCCTAAAACTGGCCTTAGGTCCCAGCCTATAAAACATGTCTCTGTGGCGTGGCAGTGTACATGGGTTGAGTGGCAGGGTCTATAACTGAAAGCCATCACTTAGTTGGAGTCTGTCCGTTTGTCTTCTGTGGGGACTTTTCTTTTGTTCGTCTCTGTTAGAGATAGGTTATTTTCCCGTTTCTTTTTTAATTAAACTACAAGTTTGGCCTTGTTGCTCCAGGCTTTGCAGCACGCTGTGTCAGAGAGCAGGCCAGGGGACACAGAATAACAGCGGGAACATTGTACCGAGCCTGCAGGAGGGAACAGCGGTAGAAGGCAGAGGAATTTGTGAGGAGGTGCACGCCACACTTGCGCAGAGTTCTTTGCTTTCGGGTTCTCATGCTTCAGCTTTCTTTCTTTTCTTCCCCCTCTTTAAAAGCAAGTGAGCAAATTTTTAAAGAGCTGCTGTGTATTATTTCTATATAAATAAAGACAGCCGTGCCTGGAGAAAAAGCAAAGAGGAAGAAGCAGGCAGTACAACTCTCTTCTGGGAGTGCCATCAAATCTTGTTCCTTCCACCCAGACAGGTTGCTAAGGCCCTGGATCACTCTGGAGCTCACTCACTGGAAGGCGGAATATTGGGCCCCACTCTCGTCTTCCACAATTGAAGCTGGTAGTTTAGTAAGATCTCCAGGTGATTCCAATGCAGATTCTTCCCCAGGAAACTGCATGGCTATCAGTGGCCTCTGTCCTTGGGAGCCTCTGGGTTCTAAGGATCCTGGAGTCACTTTCAAGTGATAGAATGAATGAAATTATATATATTGGTCTAAGTCTAGGAAGACTTTCAGTAAACTGGGTGGCTGCATCTTGCAATGCTTCTTATTTGAAGTGATGTGATTTACATGGGAAGTGACTGATGGGCCATTCAGTTTTATAGAACCTCAGTCTCACATATCAATAATGGTGACTGTACGTTTTAGTTTCTGTTGCTATACCAAAATATTAGAAAAAGATGCTTATTTAGTTAATAAGTTTTGGAGGCTGAGAATCTATGTCTATTTCTTTTCCTGCTGGTGGTGTGACAAAATAGTCACAGAAACTACCCATGGGAAAAGACAGACGGCTCACAGTTTTAGAGGGCTTAGTCCATGGTCTCTCGACTCAATGTGAGTGGGCAGAAGAGCACAGCAAGGGGAGCATGTGGCTGAGGAGCTTCTTTGCCTCGTGGAAGACAGGAGGGGGAAGCTGAGAAAGGACTAGGGCTGAGTAACAACCTTGAGAGTCACACCCTAGTGACCTATTGCATCCAACGCGGCCACACCTCCTGAAGTTCCCACATCTTCCTACAGTAGAGCCACCATCTGGGGATCAAACAGTCAACGCATGATCTTCTGGGGGCCATTTTCATATTCAAGCCATACTGAGTTCATGCCTAAATAGCCTCATGTGTTCAGCCCCTGGTGAGAGCTCTACCCCAGTCACATCACGATACATGGAAATAAACTAAGGGTGGGTGGGAGAGGAAGAGCTCATACATAGGCAGAAAGCCACAAGAATTTAACATCAGGGCCAATCTTTTGTAACGACCCATGCTTATTAGAAACAAATTCACTTTGTGAAGCCGACACTAATCCCTTCTGAGGTTAGTGCACTGTGGCCACACCACCTCCCAGTGGCCCCTCTTCTTTAAGGTTCTCCACCTTCTCACTCTATCACACCAGACACAGTGCACATGGACTCTTACACTTACACTAGAAGCCACAGCAGTGGCCTCTGAATCCTTGTCTTCCCTGGATTTTCTTCCTTTCAGCACTAAAATGTCTTCATCTCAGATGCCAGCAACACTTTGAAAACTGGGGTCATTTGACAGTCTGGCCACTAAGTATGAGCAGAAAACATTTAATTGTCTGAAGTCCTGGATGCTAGATGATGGAAATGGTGATGTAAGCTTCCAAGTTTTGTTATTTTCTTCAATGCCCAAGTATATAAATTATGAAAAGCAGCTTAATGATATTGTTTCAACACTTATTTCTTAGACACCAGCTGCAAACGATTCTAAGACACAAGACAGGTGTTCCTGCATGGTCCACTGGATAGAAGGAAAAAAATGTCCTCCCAGATTACTGTACAGATGATGTGCCCAATGGCTTCTCTTTTCAAATGAACAATATGCTCAGTCGCATAGTTGATTGGATTCCATCTGGCCTGTGTCTGACATCCAGAGCTGAAATGGAAGCCTCCATAGAATTTCTAAATTAGGAAGTGAGAGAACCTCATTGCGTTTCCAAAAGTCACTGAAAGGGGTGTCTGTGTGTGGTCTGCTGCCACAGCAAGCAGTTGGCACTCCTTACTCACGGTTTGTGTGGAAACAAACAAATGCCTGGTGAGTCTCGCCTCTGTGCCCACCACCATCTTACTATGGGATTCAGGGTCTCTTTGTAGAGTTCTGTCCTGTGTCATCCAAGAATTCCTACCCAATACTTTTGGGTCTGTTTCTTTCTCATTTTCTTACAACTAATACAGTCCTGGGTTCTAATGAAGCAAATGTTTAAACATTCTTATCTTATACGCACTAGCGAGGCTGCTAGAATATGAGACCATTAGAAAACGCACTAAGATTTGAAAGAATGCAGTGTCGTTCACCATTTTAATATTAACAAAATATTGTTAGTGGAAGCTGAGGGCCTTCTAGGCTATTGAACATTGAACTTGGTTAGTACCCAAGAAACACTCAGGAAGCCAGCAAGCATTAATGCTTGGATCCTACACAGCAGATCCTGATTTAATTAATCTAGGGTAATGCATCAATGTGAAATTTTTAAAAGCTTTCCTGTTGATTTTGGAGTGCTCCAGGCTCTTATATAATAATCTACACTCTGTTATGTTCTTCAATTTAGTCTCATTTGTTTGTAACTTTATTCCTTTGTTTGCTGATTTCTGCTCATTATTTTCATATGAATTCATTGATTCATTGGTCCATTAATTTATTTATTCTTCTTGTCTATTTCAGATATTTTGTAATAAAACTTACAATTAAAGAAAGAAAACTCTTGAGGCAACTTGGTATTTTTGGAAGTATCAGATCCAATCGTAGACACTCCAAGTGAAGCTATCATTGGGTGTTTCCCTATGCCCAGTCGTGTACCCTGAAAGAGTATTTAACTCCTTTTTCTTCTAAGTATGCTTGACTCAGGTACACTTGGGAAATTTATACTTCTTAAATAGCATAAACTTTTGCTAAACAATTAAATAAAAATACTTGAAGTCGGACAAGTGGTGATGGTGCACACCTTTAATCCCAGCACTCAGAAGGCAGAAACAGAGGCAGGCAGATTTCTGTGTGTTCGGGGCCAGCCTGGTCTACAAAAGCTAGTTCCAGGATAGGCTCCAGAGATACAGAGAAACCCTGTCTTGAAAAAAAAAAAAGCAAACAAACAAAATGCTTGAAGTCAACATTGGTTTCTGAACATAGACTTCTAATTCTCCATTTAGATCCACTAGATGTGTGGTTCAATTACCAGCACTTAAAAATGTCATCCAACACAGAGTAATTCATGCTATTTGTAATCATATGGTTGATCCCAAATGATTGAGAGAGAAAATTTGTTTTTCATTAACAGCTCTATCATTTTAAAATCCTGGATCAAAATATTATGCTTAGAACTCTACATGAATTTTTAGCATTGGGAGAAAATGAGTATAAGACCCATACCATCTTTCTACAAGGTAGGCTTGATGGTGTGGTGGTCCTCATACCTTCCTTTATTATGTGTTAGTCATCATTACCCAGAGAGGGCCCTATTCAGAGTTCCTCTTTACCGAGACTGTTGCTGGTGGCTGAGTAGAGTAGGAGCCAGGTCTGAGAACCTCTGTCCACTGTGTCTGTTTCCTGAAGGGAGGCTCTGAGGTTCAGCAGCACTGGCATCCCCTGAGAGATGGATAGAGAGTGGAAAATCTCAGCATGTGTCCAGAGCTGCCAAGTAAGAATCTGCATTCAACAGAACTCTTGTCAACATCACAGAGGACAGTATTCTTTTCCCAAACACTTTCTATCATTATCTTAACTATCTTGATCATTCTATATTCTACAACTTTGCCTCTTTGTTAATATTTGTTCTTCTGACCAAAACTAACTTCTGCCTTCTTTGACTGCCAAATTTGATTCATCCTTCAAGCGATGACACATGTGTCTGTTTCTGTGAAGTTTACTCTTACTTTCCTACATGGATGACTTCTTGATCTCCATTTTTAGATGTGTCCTTGTGCGGTAGCTCTGTCTTTAACTGAATGTTTTTTAACATCTGACTGTGAAGTCTCTGTTAGCAGTGCTATGTGCTGTTTGTCTCTCTAGCCATAGAACTGCTCATGAGGCGTGTGAATTCACTGAATGTTTCAAATGAAGGGGGCAACTAATTGATGGTTCTGGTCAGGTCGTCAAACTTCGTTGAGTCTATTTAGCCAATGGTAAAAACACAGTCATGAATTACACAACCACTCTGTAGATAATTTCAAACTATTATAATTTTCTACATACATTTTCTAAGTAAATGTTGATCTGAGATGTGGTTATAGATAGGATAATGGCAATGGACATGGTCATGTGAACCTTAAAACCTGGTGGGAAAAACGGACCACAGACATCAATCAAAAAACAGTGTATTTTGCAGTTGGTCAAAGCATAAAAGACAGAGGGGAAGTTAACCTATTTGAAAAAGTCAATCTCTTTGTGTTATTTGTATTACTGTTTCATTAATCTAAAACAGAGAAAAACGTTTATTAACTTTCTGGAGATGATGCTTGGAATGTGTATGCCGTGTTAGCTTCAAGAAAATCATAAGCTCAGTAAATGGACCAAACATATTTGAGACACAGAATTGAAAGTAGAGTCTTTTCAATGGCTTACAGTAATATCTTTCCAAATGAAAGTGTCTTAAATGCAGCAATAATCTTAAAATTATATAGAAAAAATAGCTATGACAAAGTTTTTGTACAGAGTTCTAAGGATATAAATATAAAATACAGTATGAACTGTATCATAGAGGGGAGATAAAACAAGACCCTAGAATGTAGAGTTCCTCCTGTGTCAATAGTGGAAAACTATGAGGCCTGGCCCTCAGTTTTCTCCATTGTGGAAAGATGAATTGATGCCTTATAAACTCAAATGTGTTCCCAGGGATACAGCAAGTCACCAGCCCTTATGACAGACAACGATGATTTTCAGAGACACAATTGCGTATTTACATGGTTGCCAAATGTTACAATCTTCAATCATTTGAAGAGATTAAGTTGTCTTTTTATATTTGCCAAAAATTGCTGCCTTTGGCTTTTGGAATTAGAAGACTCAAAATATACAAGATGGAGCTGGGCCTAGCAGGTAGCTACAGTGGAACAGACCGGGCAATCCAGTGCAGAAAAAAAAAAAAAATCCTCCTTCCTCTGTTATGCTCTTCATTCTCGGGACAAGCTGGGGAAGCTACCACTCAGCAGTTGCCAGAAGAGCTATATCGTCGGAAGAAGCAGAGCCAAATATTTGATTTGGTTGATTATGCTGCAGGTGTCTCATCAGACCTGCATACCTAGCTTCCTCATTACTTTCCCTCATCTAGTGCCTCTTGCAGGAATGCAGCACAGGGCAGAAGTCATGAGGGGTAATAAACGAGGCCCTGGGTGGCTGATGGCCAGGGCTAGCTGAAGAAGCCGAAGCTAGAAGAATTAGAGACAATGAAATCAAAGGGCAGAAAGGAGAAAGGGTCTATCAAACAGTGAGCCATGGGTAGCTGATAATAATAAGATTTTCTGTCATCTTGCTTGGTTCAAAGGAAAACAACTTCCATTCATAAAGGTGAGCCAGGGCAGGCTGTTTAAAATCATAGACTCCTTCAAGCAGGTGCTTTTGTGCCATTCGGAGCATAGTAGTTTCATAGGTCATCAGTCCTTAGTACATGAAGGGGTTAACAAAGGTTTCTGAGCTACACACTCCTGTCATAACGCATTTCCAGGTCTGTGATGACATTGCAGCATATAACTGTAGACCTGGTCACTATTTTTCAGTCTTATAGCAGAATGACAGGCATTTGTTGTCTTGATTTGGACAAAGCAAACTGTAAGAATTGGGAAGAGTAAGCAGTATTGCAATGTCCTGTGGCTCAAAAAATATTAGGACCTCAAACAAGCCTTTCTGACCTCAAGATTGTGAAATTGGGACTTTCCCCACTCTGGTGCAAAAGGGTCTACTTCTCTTGCTAGTTCTGTATGAGGTGTACATGGGATTGCAGATCCTTCGCCACAACAGCCCACTTGCTTTCCAGAATCTGGGTCAGCAGATTGCTGTAGTCCTGCTAGAGTATATAACATCTGTGAATGAACACAGTGTCTGTCACTGTTTAGAACAGTTAAAACACAGACTATAAGCCTGCCTATGCTCACTTCTGTAGCTTTAGCGTAGAATTCCTCTTTGAAATTCAAATTCGTATGTCTAAATGTTGGACTTACTACACAGCCAAGGAAACCAAGCTGTAAGAGTTCTTTTCCCTAAGTCAACATCTACTCTCCTTTTCTGTACCTACAGAACTACCTACCAGAGTCTCTGGATGGAAATTGGCATGATCCACCTTGCTCTCCCCGGTGGTTCCTTTGTGTCTTACTCTCTACTCCAAGAAAGCTTGTGAACATGGCTCTGTCTACACTTACCGAACACATAGAGGTTTTCAGCTTTGAGTCCTAGGGGCAAGGTATTAAGTAACCAATAACATACGCTATGTTCATCCCAGAAACAAAGAGAAATTCTTTTTGAATATGGTCTCCACATTTTTGTTTGTCTAGGATCTGCAAATTATGCAATTGGCCTTGCTAACTAGTTATAAAATTCCAACGATTCTATTTCCTGCATTTGCTCTAAAGCCCCAAACAATTCTTAGGTGTGTTTTCCTCTGTTTTCCCTGAAAGCACTTAATCCTGAAACAGTTTCATTTCACCAAAATGACAACAGCCCCACATTGGTCTTCTCATCTCCTTCTGTAAAGGCATTGTTCCAGGTATTGCGGTTGCAGGCCCCAGTCATCTAAGAACAGCCTTTTACTGTCACTCACGCAAGCTGACTCTCTTCCCACCTAGACAGCTCTCTATTGCTGTTGGAATGAACATCAAACTCCAAGTTTAACAGAGTTCTTCATAAGCAGTTTACTGCTTCTGGTGGTGAGTTCTGTACTTCAGCTTCCCTGGGTCATGGTACTCAAATGCTTGACCAAGTATAGGTCTAGTTATTGCCATGATGGTAGGTTTTTTGTTTTGTTTTGTTTTTAATGGGATTAGCATTTAAGTCCGTGGATTTAAGAAAAAAACAGATTCCCCTCTAGAACAAGATCTAAAGTGACCTTTTAAAGTATAAAGACCGGGAAAGGTTCACCAGAAAAGACAAGATGGAGTCTTTGGTCTCAAGTTGCAGTAGCACCCTTCCCTGGGTTTCCAGCCTCTTGTCCAGGCCTGCAGTACTTTGACTTGCCTGGTGTGGGAAGTCCTTCTGTATATGTATTGTTTTTATTGGTTAATGAATAAAGAAACTGGCTTGGCCTCTGATAGGGCAGAGTAGAGCTAGGCAGGGAAAACTAAACTGAATGCTTGGAGAAAAAAAGGTGGAGTCACAAGACACCATGTAGCTGCCAGAGGGGAAAGATGTGAGCTGCCAGCTGGAACCTTGCCGGTAGACCATGAGCCTCATAGTAAAATATAAAATAAGGGAAATGGGTTGGTTCTAGATGTAAGAGCTAGCTAGCAATATGCTTAAGCTATTGGCCAAACAGTAT
>LOEQ01005013.1:59666-83670 GCA_001685075.1 Bramus lutescens | reverse complement strand
ACACACACACACACACACACACACGCACGCACGCACACACACACACACACACAGACATATATACACACACACACATAGTTGTTGTTTTCTCGGAAAACCCTGATGAAAACATTTCCTCTCCTCTCTTTCACAGCCCCCTCCTCCTTTTAGCCATTTTGGATGATCTTAAGTTCATGTCTCTGTCAAATTGGGAAAATTATCATTTCGTTCTTATGATTGGAATAATCACCTCCACTATTCTTTATTGTGTTATTTGCCTCCTGATATGGGCTACAAATACCTTTCAGTTTATTTTAACCTATCATTGTATTTCCTATCTCTAAATAGTCTCTCCTTCTCTCTGTGCCCTCTTTCTTGTGTTCTTTCTCCTCTCTCCATCCTAGCCACATTTACCCTATTCTTAAACACTTTATTGACTACTTCCTTCAGTGGATCTGGACTTCATATAGGCAGGGACCATATCCATTTTGTTTTTAGTTTTATGCCTAATCAGAAAATACTTGACTCATAAAAAACATCTTAGATAATGGAGCATATTGAATCAATGGTGAGTCAAAAGTATAACCTTGCGAAGTCAGAATAATGAATTCATACATGTGACACTAACATGTTCTCAGTCTTTGTATCTTATAGACCATTCTTATTTTATTTTTTGTTTCAAGGAGATAGTGTGTAAGCTTCAATAATTTTGGCATGGGTTTCAACTGGATAAATAAAAAAATAAATTGAATGATATGTCTTACTCTTGTAATCCAGAACTCGGGAGGCTGAGGCAGGTAGATTGCTATGAATTTGAGGCTTGTCCCATTTACATACTGAGTTCTAGGCCTGTAGTACAGTTTGAGAATGCACCAAAATAAAACAACAAAAAACCCAAAGTGAATGAAAATTTAAACAAAGGAAAGAGATAATTGCTTTATCTCCTTTGAGGCCAGAGGGTGGATATGATGCTATCTATCACCCAATTCCACTGTATTTGAGGCCAGGGAGAAATCTCACCTATGAGTGAGAATGGGCTCTCTAGCCTCATGTTTGACTTTATGGACCAAAGAAAATTCAGAAGCAAACAGTAGCCATAATTTCTGGGAGAAGAACAACATTAGCATTAGACAAAGAACATTTGAAGCATGAACCTTGGTTCTACGGTACATCCTTGACAAGTTCAAGAAGCAATCAAGCATTTCCTCATAAAAGAAGCCTCCATGCAGACAGACCCAGAACAGCTAGCCAGGGATGGTTTACTCCAGCTAATTTCATGAGACTCCCAGATGCGAAACACAGCACAATTCAAAATTCTTCTGTTCTGAAGAAGGAACTGTTTCACAGGAGTTAGTCTCTAGCCCTGGAGCCATTGCCAAGACATTTTCCCACAGTTAAGTGTTGAACTTGTGTCCTTATAGAAAGACAGTATCCTTTTGAAATTTGATTTTGGGCATGGGCAGGTGGGTTCCAAACTTTTCACAACACATCTCTGCTTGTGATCGTGGCTAGGAATTAGGGAGAATGGTGGAGCCCCTGGTGTGGGCAGTAAGCCACCTGACCGACCATCAGTGGCAAAGCCTTTCCTCCTTTTCCTCAGGCACTGTGGTTTTGTATCTGCCCAATTTGTGCTGTGTAATGAGTGGGTTTGATAGTTCTGTGGCTGGAGTTGCAGAGGCAATCACCCCCTCCCTGAGACACAAGGCTCTCTCTCCCCACCCATTTGTCACCCCACAGGCTGCCTGGCAGAGGCAGGGGGCAGGATACACATTGTAATAGATTCTATCCACTGCTGAGCTGAGGGCTAACAGATGGGGAGGTTTCCTCAAGCAATTTCCACTTCACTTGGTTTGGGTATAAAATAGCAGAAGGGTAGTTTCTTCTTGTGCAATTTTCAAACAGATAAAACCAGAGGGAGGGTGTACTGGGTTGGGAGAAGGGTGAGGGACTTGACTGTCCTTTAGAGGAAGCCAAATGAACAGGAAGCCCTGTGAAAGACTCAGGCTTTCCCCCCTCCTCCGCTAGATAGGCAGTTGCTCTTCCATCCAAATCTGCCTGCTCATCCCCACCAGGCATGGCAAAGGAAACGATCTCAGGGAGGCCAGACAGTCTGTTGTTCATGTTGTTACAGTGTTATGGTGATTGCAGTACAAATTCTCAGGGTGAAAAAAGGTATAATGACAGATTGTGTGATTATACCCATACTTATAATTAAGCTGTTACAATACAGACAAGCGCCTGCTCTCTAATGTCACCAACAGAAACCTCTTTGCTTGGAGAGGAGAGTGACTCACTGGCAATTAGAAGGAGTTCCCTACAGGACTTCATTTTCAAGCCTTATGAGCGCTTCAGTTAGGAAGATGTATAGCTTGCTTGAATTACAGGGAAAAGTAGAGAGCCAGGAGCAGTCACCTGATCTTCAGGTACAAGATGCTGCTGGTTAGGGAAGGAATTATTACCGTCACAAATTACCTCTTTGCTGTACACAAAGGACTGGAGGATCCTGCTTCTGCCAGGCACTTTTCAGGATGTTTGTCTTCTTCTCTGTGACCGCATGAAATCTGTGGTTTTCATTCTAGGGCAGAGTGAAGAGGAGAGAGAGAAAGCACACAGAGCAACAGACTAATCTGATGTCTAACTGGGACCTGGCCATTTGGCAACATAGACACCTATACTGACTGTCACGGGCCAAGCAGCAAAATGGGTACCTGAGAAACCCTTGAAGTCCTCAGAATGGGTTGTTTGGTGTCTTCTCATTAACATGAATCCATTAACCATTTTCACATGGAGTCAACCAAACTTTCTTCATCTCCCTTCTCTCTTTCCCTTTCAGCCATCCTCCCTTCACTTAGCTATAGACTTCTAGTTGTCATTTCTGCTTTCACTGGTGGATAGAAAACACTTTAAGCAATCTGCTTCTCCTCCCCACACATGTACTATGAGCAACACTCATGGCCATCCATGGAAACACTCTAGAAAAGGGGGTAGCCCTCTTTGCAGCAGCCAGTCCCTGTGCAGTTTGTGCATAGAACATTGCTGCTTTCTCTGGTGTGGAGGACCCTAGGATTGCTTTGCACAGTACTTTCACACAAAGGAAAAAAATGTTCTGAAGAATGTATTGGGGTATATTGATGAGTTTCTTGGAGGCTGTACACTCTCTCAGGCATTCTGCTCGTAATCTGCAACTCCAGGTAATACTTATCCACCTCCAGAGAGCATCTTGAAGAGTAATTAGCTAATGGTTGTGAAGTGTCTTGAAGACTCGAGGCGCAATACACGTGGTAAGAATTAATATTGTAGTCTCAAGCAAATGAGTCCTGGATGCCAATGCTTGAGAGCTCACCTCAAATTCATTTCAAGGTAGGCAGAATATATAATTAATGCAAAGTGTTTATATATGTTTTTTAAAAAATGACCACTTCGTTGATAATTAGAATGAATAATCTATATCAGGTCAAGTCTGGCATATGTCACATGCCTATCCTAGATCACTGGTCTAGGAACTTAGAACTTACAGGTATATGTCACAAATCTCTTTTCATTGGCCCAAATAACAAGAAATAGCATCTTATTATTTTCCCTAGGAAATGTGTGTTAATAACGAAAGAATTATGGCATGGGTGAGAGAGAGCTAATGGGTATGTATCAATATGAAAAGTAACAGAAGTCTTCAAGCCACTGTTTTTCTAAGATCCTAGCGAGAACACCTGAAATAGTTCCAGCAGGCCTCCTTCTCTTGTGGCAATTCTTTTTTGGAAGGACCACCTCTCTTACCCTCAGTGTAGTTTGAGAAGTGGTGGTCTTTGACCCTCATCTAACTAAACTGATAAGTTCTGCTTCCTAACGCACACTAGTTTGTGCAGGCATGACTGTAGAACAAGTAGCTAATTCAGCAAAGCTCCAACATTAACTGTGAAGTTATTAACAGTAAGGTTCAAGGCACAGTTCAAACTTGTGTCATCTGGAGAAACATTTCACAGGTAGGAGGGTAACCCATCATGATGGACATAATAAAGCACAGAATCTGAAGAAAACTCATTTAAGCCCTGACTTCTGCCACACCCAGTCTTCTAATCACACAACCAGTATTTTCCTACCCAACACACAATATTCAAGGTGGTGCTAAGTTTAGACTTTGATTGTCCACAAGTCAGAGTTTGCTTCTGAACACTGGGTATGTGGAATCTCACTGGCAGGGAAGAAAGACAATTATAACTGCACATTAACCGAAGGGAGAAGAAAGCATTGGGATTGGGCTGTGTTTGGGCACTAGTATAATGGTCTAGGTAAGAGATTATGAAAGTCTCACTTGAGTCTTAGATAGCATGGTTGTCACCAACATTTTACTTGGAAATATACTTTCAAAGTAAAAGTGTCTAAGACTCAAGCGTTGGGTCCTTTGAGCTATTTCCCCTTAGTACATCATTTGTGAAATCCTGAGCCCATGCAACTTCTACTCATGGATCAAGTCCTTACTGATCCCCTACTGTTTATGGACCCTAGGAAAATTAGATAGTTAGAATACTGTTCAATGTTTACAACTCAACAATGCAGTTTGGCATCATGTGACATGTAGTCCATGCATAATCTTTGTTAAAAAGAGTCAAGCTAATTCAGTTTGGATTTTCAGAGCTGAAAACAATTATTGATATCTAGAAAACAGAATTATAGGGATTCCTGGAACCTGGACAAATGCTTCCCATCCCCTTTGTGGCAGCTTATCTATCCAGCTAGGAGGAATGTCATGGGGAAAGGAGGGCATAGAATCTAGAAAAGGGAATGATGAGATAGTGGACAGAATACTAAATTCACAAAGACCACTGGGAAGAATATGATTGGAAAAATTAATTTGACCATAACTGTTATAAAGAGCAGACATGAGAGATGGTTTATCTCTGAACATTGTGATCTGTGAGGTCTTATTGGCAGGGGAGGGAGATGCTTGCAACTGCACATAACCTGAAGGGAAAGGAGAGAGTTTGGATCTGGCTGCCTTTTGGAATTAGTATAATGGTCTAGATAAGAGATAATGAAAGCCTCAATTGCTTGCCAAACATGGTACACAGAGATTTAACAAGAGGATGTAATGAATGGTGGAAGTTATTTTGGGAGTATATTGCTTTGGTTTTAGAAGTTGGATAGGGGTTGGAATGAGGTACATTCATGGTTTGTGGTGTCATAAGGAAAAGATGGTGCATAAACAGAACCAGGTAATGCAGCTGAAGAAGAAAAAATCTTGGCGTAATGTAGCTTTCTCTTCTTAACTCCTGCAGATTCCCCTTCCACATCTGATGACAGTTAGCACTGCCCAAGAGACAGGCACCAGCTACATGAGCTCTGTGAGTGGGAGTGAGCCAGAGCTGTGTACTCAGTGCTCTGAAGTTTGGTACTAGGTGATAACTAACATGAAGCTCATGAACATTGCTGGTGATCTATCACTTGCTGAATGCCTCTATTGGAACACATGTCTCCTGCTCTGCCTACCTTTTACCTTCTCCTAGCCCTGGGCCAGGAGCAAATACAGCTCCACAGAGGGAGGCATCGGTTTCAGAGGACTTAGAGCAGCCCCTTGCAGCAGTGAAAGGCAGATATGAGATGTAGTTCTTTCCCAGTTACCCTTGCCCCATGGCCATGTCCATCTTCCCTTCTGAAATGTCAGTCTGCCTGATTTCAACTTTAGATTCAACCAGGCACAGACAGCAAGCAGTTTATCCGACTCTGCCAGTCCCAGGCTCTGTGTAAAATTACATCCTTAAGCTATGCCCTTTACTGTACACACATCTGTGGTGTTTATTTTTACAAATTTCAGTTGATTCAGTGGAGTTAGGACCATTCTCTTCCATTGTGGAGCTTGGGGTGTTGGTAGAAATATATGTCATAGGCAGTTGGAATAATTCACATGGTTTATGCAAAGGTGGTGAGGCCTGGAGAGAGAAACCAGTTCCCCATGCAAAGGGGACAGTCCAGCTAGAAGCCCATGAAGCTGGGGAGATGGAATGAGGAAGAGATGGGAAGGCAAAGCATGAAACTGGATAATGCCTGTACTGCCAGGCAAGAGTAGAGAAATGAGACTCACAACTGACAAAGGGCAAATGGGACCATGGAGAGCATGTGGCTAAAACCCAGATGTTAAAGAGTCTTAGGAGGAGGCTATTGTGCAAAATTATACCATCAAGGATGAATGCTTCTCTTTTTTTTCTGTCAGTGCACTTAGCATTGTGGAGAAAACCTTGGCCATCATTCAGCGCAGCCTTCAATTCACAGGTGAAGGAGCAGCGAGTCATGGGGGCTTACTTCCGTTTACAGAGCTGGTTTGAGGAAGAACGAGAATGAAAATCCCAGCCCCTTGCCCTGTGTTTGACTGATCCTGTCTCTTTTCTATTGTTCCTCCTGTTTATGAGACTGCTGGAATCAATGAGACAATATTGAAAAATATTGAGTCCCCGGGAGAAAAGGTTTAATGATAATGCTGACATAAATTCCAAGATTACCTTCTCTCTGAGGGGCTCAAGGCACTTTACATATATCATTCTTTCTCAAAAGAGTCGTTCACCACAGCAAGGTAACAAATACTTTCATTATTCTGCTATTACAGAGAAACTGAGTCACTCTGAGGTAACTTGATTCATGCAATAATTATTATTTCTTTGGAAAGCAGGTGCCATTTGCATGCCTTTGACAATGAGGTTACCTGAGTGAGCATCATGTAAATTTCCATACTTGACAGATAGTTTTTGAAATAAAAGCCTCCCTGCCCTATATATCTCTGCAATTACAGCAATACCTGAGTAACGCACAGAACCTGTTTTCTTGGCTGTGTCTGCACAATTCATGGACAGTCTTTATATTTTTGAAGAATTTCAAATCCTGAGAACCTAGGGGATCATGCAAGAAAGATTCTTGAGCTATGTATTATCAGGAGGCTTCTTTCCCTTCTGTGATCTTCAGAAACGGGGCTGAATGCAGCGACCTTCCCATAGCTACTTCCCCATGCTTCCATACGATTCACTGGGATGTTGTCAAAGCAGCCACTATTGGGATGAGGCTCATCTTCCCCAGAGGGATTTGGATTTTGGCTATGTGTTCACTCATCCATGATGGTGTACCAACGGGTACTGAACAAAGAGTGAGAGAACCAAGGAAGCAAAGAGTGGGGGTAGAGGAGATACTGGCTATTAAATTGGGAAAGTAAATGGCCTATGGTGGTTGCTGCTCCTGAAGGGCCACATCCATTTCTCTTGAGTATCATTTACATGAACCACTGTGTAGAAAAAGGTCTTGGTGAGCTCAGGCTGTTGTGATAAAGTGCTATGGGGTGTGTGGCTTGTAAGCAGTAGAAATTTCTCACCATTCTGGAGCCTGCAAGTCTGGGACTGGAGTGAGGGACGTTTTTTCCTGGTATTGCAGACTGCCAAGCTTCTAATTGTGCGCTCACATAGTGAAAAGAAGTCTAGAGAGCTCTTTAGGACTCTTTTGCTCTTTTGTAAGGGCAATAATCCCATTCATGAGGGTCCCACCCCCATGACCCAAATGCCTTTCACAAGCCACATTTCCTATGACAATCACCTAAGGAGTTAAGATTTCAAAATACAAGTTTGCGGGCTTAGTAGCATTAAATCCTAACAAGGCGTTTAGGAGAAATTCCATTTGCTAACTTCCTGCTACATGGCAGGTACTTGGACTATTTACTAGGAATTGTGCACAAGACTCTGAGAATTTTCCTTCTTTAGTTTTATTCTAATGTTCTGATGATCTGCTTATTTGTGTAGCTAACTTGCAAAAGGCAGAAGGCATCTTACAAAAATGCAAACATCCAGTAAGAAACACATCAGTTAGGAGGTGGAGGCCTGGATACAAAGGCTCCCTGTCTTCCTGCAAGAGCTTCCTCCTATCCAAAGCAGACTGGAAGTCCATAACAAAGGCAGGCCACCCCTTGGTGACTGTATCGATTTCTTTTCTGGCTCACAGGCCATTCCTGCTGTTACACATATGCACAGCATAGCCAGGGCACTTCTCTGTTCCATGATATTAGGAAGGAGGGAAGGACATACCCACCCCAGATGGGTCCCATCATCCTCTGTCCCATCTTTTGTGTCTGGAGTTCATACTGCCTTTTGTCATTTCTGCCAGTGGAGTTTTCAAAAGCAAGAATCTCACATCCTTTGGTCACTCAGAGAGTGTACTGTATATTTGATGTCTGGGACATCAAACAAATGCTTGTGCTCACAGTGCAGAAATAATCCCAGACAAAAGACAACTGTGGCTATGCGGAGAATACCAAAGAGACAGGGTCAGGAAATTACCAGGCAAGTCAAAGGAGAGGCTGTTTCATAAACTCGGTTCACCCGTGAGAACAGAGAGGAACTTGCTGACTGCACCCACAACTGATGATACCAGGGAAGGCTAGTCAGGCCTGAGCTGGACCCATGACCCTTCTTCCGGACAGAACCTGGAACCCTTTGGGATAAGTGGGCGTGGCCTATTAATGGCGAACTCAGCATGTGCAGAAGGACCTGGTCCCAAAGGATTTTCTAAGGATCAATCAGGGCTGTGCTGTGAGCCTACGAGAATCACAGCTCTTTTCCCCTCCCCTTCTGGCACTGTGGCTTCTTCAGTGGCTTGAGAGTAGACAGGAAGCTGGGGCATTTCTCTTCAACACCTCACTCTCTCTCTTTCCCACTTGCTCTGCTGGTCTGTCCCCCTCCTCAAGGCCTAGGAGTTAAGGGGTGAATTAATTGGAAGAAAGGGGAGGGAAAGCCAGGACCTGGGAACTGCAAATCAAAGGAGCCTGTCTCCCCAGAGGGCTCAGAGGGAACCCTGCTCACAATAGCAGTTCAAGTTCACCTTGTGGGAAGGGGGAGAGGTGTTTCAATGGTACTGTAGGAAGAGGGGAGGAGAGGGAAAGAGGGATAGAAAATCAGAAGAGAGAGAGGGAGAGAGGAGAGAGGCACAAATCCAAATGTCGATGTGTAGACACAGTGAGGAGAGCCTGCTGGCTGACAGGGTGATTTATTGGATTCTTCCACTTAATCACTGCCGGCCTGTGGCCAAACGGATCTCCAGCAAAGCTGAAAGGCAGCCGAGGGAAACAGGCTCATAAGCATAAAGCCACATAATGGTGTTCAATGAAGTGTGAGACTTTTAGTTCAGTCTCGCTGAGCCGGCCGCACTGACGGAATGTCAAAGAGGGATTGTGGGTGGAAAAATTATGGATTTAAACTGCTAGCTGTAAATGAGGTCAATATGTCTGGTTCATAAACAGTCCGAGCCTATTCCAAGAATGCAGTGAGGGGGAAAATTAGCGTGAAGCCAACACTGTAGACAAACCTCATTGAGATATAATTGCAGCTATAAATACAAGCGAAAAGCTTACGGAGTGCAATAAAATACAGACACGCTTTTTTATTTCCCCTTCTTCTTCCTTCTTTGAATCCATGCATTTGTTAAGGCTGCGCATCTCTAATGTGCCTTTCATCTCCCCTCCCTCTCCTAGTGACACCCAGTGTTGCAATTAATTGAGTGTTCTTGATTTCTCATTCCATTTTATTCAGGCAAGATTGGAAAAAATCAAAGAGCACATCTAAAGCATTTTCTCCCCCTTTGCCTCTCTATTTGAATCAGGTTGAAATGTGCGTGAGAGGGGAAAAAGGGGGTGCTTATTTTTTTCATGAAGAGGAGAGATCCAAGTAAAAAGGCTTTTTAAATACGTCTGTGAGGTCATTTGAATCTCAGTTAATGAAGAAAATCAAAGACATCTATAGGGTCTCATGGTGGGG
Source organism: Bramus lutescens (assembly GCA_001685075.1). NCBI lineage: Eukaryota > Metazoa > Chordata > Mammalia > Rodentia > Cricetidae > Bramus > Bramus lutescens. Next base: position 73,915 of record LOEQ01005013.1, on the reverse strand, counting down.
ATTCCTTGAGTGGGGGGGCACCCTGTCTGGCCTCATGAGAGAGCGACTCAAAATTAATATATATTTTTCATGTTCTCTCTTTTTCTTCTCAAACTCCAGAGAATCTCATTATTTTGTTTTGCACTTGAGCTCAGAGGACAGAGGACAGACATTAGCAAACTTACTCTGCCCGGTTTAAAAGCCGATACAGTAATAAATTGAAGTCTAATAGCTCTGGTCAGGCTGTCTTTCCCCTAAACCAATTGATTTAAATGGCAGTAATTTGGCCAGCGAGGCTAGTCCTGTTTAAATTAAACCCATTAATATAATAGCTCAAGTCCCGAATGAAATCCATCTGCAGAGAAGGCTCCACCGGTCAGTAGTTTCATAACTGTGAGGGGATGTCCTGGAACGCCCACAGCCCAGCAAACAGGAATTACAGAGTACAGACAAGACCCTGGTGTGGGTGGTGTGTGTGTGTTGGGGGGGATAGCAAGAGCACACACGTTCAAATGAGAAACTGGCCTGATGGTTTCAAGGGAAGTGACCTTGGCCATTAACAATGAAAGGTTAATTGTATTAATAGCAGCAAGTAGAGTTCCCGTGGGGAAAGCCTGAAACATCCTCTCCCTCTCCCTCCATCTCACAAAGGAGGTAGTTTTTTTTCTTTTTAATTGTTCTTATTAAGCATCACAGATCACACACACATACAAAAAGTAATTTATTTTTCACTGTGGAACACCGGCCTTTGCCACTGAGGGTCTGCATGGGTGTGAATTTCATCATTGGATGTTGAAATAATGCCTGTGCTAAGAACACACGTGGTTCAGAAGTATGTTCTTTGCAAGCTTGTGCTAAGGTGCGTACACCAGAGGGGTTTGGTTTTGAGAGTCAGGAATGCAGCCACTGTTCTCATCCCAGAGTTGGAGTTAGTGTTTAAACTAGAGCAAATTGTCTGCCATCTGTCCCAAAGGAAGAGTGCTTCTTAAATAGACCACCGAGAACCTGAACTGGGGAACCGTGGAATTGTGGGAATTTTACCACTCATGCATATTAGAAGGATGCCAATGAAATAATACAACGGATGTCCACTGGTGGCCACAGAAGACACTTTCTGTTAGTACACAGGAGGTAGCACATGTCTGACCAAAAGACTGGCTCTAGAGATATGGGGCATTTTCTTCCAGACACTTTTTTTTTACATTCTTTCTATCTATATGGTTTTCCTATACCACTGAGCAGTCTTGGACACCTTATTCTGAGTTTATTTCATAGCTAAGAAGGAATAAAACATGGAAAGAATACTTTGCAAACCTCACTGAGCGTTCCTGGTGCCAATGAGAAGACATAGAAATGAACTTGATACCTGCAGTGTTGAACATAGTTACCTAGCAGCAGTTCTACTCACTGTAGCTATTAGGCTTATTAATAGCATATTGATTATTAGATACAACTAGAATATGGATAGTTACATGATTTTATCATATGTATTATGTCACTGACAGTTTATTCATGCGTAAATGTAAAAAAATATGTATAGTTGCACCTAGCAGCCAGTAGATATTTTCCATATTTGGGACATTGTGGCAGGGTCTTTTACATGTGGTATTTAATTTATTCCTCACGCAATCTCATGGATGGAGTACATATTCTCATTCTCGATATTATAAGGGAAGAAGTCTAAGTTTTCCTCTCTATAACTTCTAATGTTCTTTGAAGCTATGTGATGATCCTCTTCCCCCAAATTGCCTCAAAATTTCTTTACCCATTTGTACTTCATTTAGACTAGGTTATCTAAATGCTGAAAATATACTGGATTAGATCAGTTTTTCATTCCTATAATAAATAGCTGGGGTATGCTACTTTATAATGAAAAAGAGTTTATTTAGCTTCCTAAAGATTTGAAGACATGGTGTTCTCATCAGCCTGGTTCAAACATGGACTTCATAGTGCATGATGTCAGGAAACAAGAAGCTGGAAATTGATTCAGAAATTGAATATGCTCCTGTAATCAATCACCAGTTAGAGCTCAAGAATCAAACCAGAATTACTTTCATTTCTTTAGAGAGCATGCCCCAATGAGCTGAGGATCCCTTAAAGTCCCACCTCTTAATGATCCATATATGCAGGTAATTAAACACATTAAATAGAGATGAATCCTATTAATAGATACATGACATATGAAGCAAAGATAATACAAATGTAACATAAACCAACCAATGGATTTGACCCTAAAAGATTCTTCAATATTTAAAATTTTCTTGAGTTTGTGATCAACTTTGAGATATAAGAAGTAATTTTACATTTGCAAAAAAAAAGATGGCTTATAGGAGACATTCATTTAATAGAGGCTCTATTCCATTTGTGGTCACCTATCACTTTATTGTCCTCAGCAATGAGGCCTCGCAACCTCATTTTTTTTTTTGTCTGATAGTGCTATCTGTCTATCCTTCAGAATGTATGGGGGTCAGAAGAAAGGAACTGCTTAGGGGTACTGTGAAGTTGTGAGTTCCTCTGAGCTTTCCCATTGGTGAACTGGTATCACCAGCACCACTAAGAGCAAAGAGCAGAATGCAACTTCCAGAATTCTAACCAAGGGGGGTGAAGAGTGACAGCCAAGCAAAAAGACACAAACTCCAATAAAACAAACTCAATTTTCACTCAGTGAACTCTACTCCCAAGTGTGCAACCTGGAGCTCCATGTGCTACTTCTTCTACTCAGTCACAGAGTCTTAGAACACTTGAGGGAGGAACTGAACCCAAGGCATTGACTGGCAGGGTAACAAATGAGAATGTGGGACTCCTGGGATGGGGTAGGGATGGAGGTTTTATAACTCTTAGGCTATGCCTCTGCCCCTCCCTGATTCTACCACTCAGTGGCCCTTACAGTTGATGTAGCATGAACTCAAGACTGAAACTGTCTCAGATCAATCCCAGAATTTGGGCAACACAGATCCTGCCTTAGCTGTTAATCGCTCTGCATCTCTCAATGCTATTATGACAGGATCAATCTTTCTCTGGGAGAGACGAAAGAACAGAATAAATTCAGATCATTGACATCTCAGATGAGTCTAGAAGGGTAGACAAAATGAATATTTCCAATCTATATCCTACTGGTAATAAAATATGGATGAAATGCTAACAGTTACAGGGCTAAGATACTTTATAGGTTGGACATGTTCATTATTAAACAAATATTTATTTAGTGACAGCTGTGTCCCAAGGATTATTCCTAGGACTTGGGTTCCATTAGACTCTTTTGGAACTCACATCTGTGTTTGTTATTGCTGCTGGAGAAAACCAGAGGATGAGGCAGTAACACACACGTGACATGTGAGCAATAGACAATGCTGTGAAGCTACAGCTGAAGCATGCCAAATCACATTGCTCATACACAGTGACCAAGATGCCCTTTCAGATGAGGTGACTTTTAAATAGATGTGAATCAAGTCAGGGAATAGTATCTTAGAAAGATGAACTGTGAACCCCGACTCCTATCTGAAGCACATGGTACTTGTCAGTTTAAAGTTTCAAGTGGAGTTCATTCATGGACATCCTGCATTCTTTCAGTAATCCACAGAAGTCAGCAGTCAGTGAACAACACTGGGTACCAGTATAGGGCCCAGGAAAATCAGCAGACCCAAGAGAGATGCCAAGTAAAGGATGCTCTCCTCTCCCTACCCACAAGTGTCTCCTGGGAAGGGGAAACATGTCCAGAGAGTGATGGAATCTCAGTAGAGAAAGACTTTTTGTTCCTGCCTTCCCTTCCTCACTGAAGCCACCCATGAGGAAAGATTTGATTTCCTTTCATAAATTTTTCTCAGGGGTTTGCTAAGGAAGAAAACAGTCTTTGGGTTCAAAGCCACATGGAACCTTAGTTCACAGCCAGGCTTTGGTCACTACCAAAATTTGCACCATGCCACAGGTGTGTCAGAGAAATGTCATTCAAAGAGTCATGGACATCTAGAAGGGTTTACATGACTCTGTGTCGGTTCCCACTGTCTACAAACCACCTCTGGGCAAGGAGCCACTTCAAAAAGAGACTTCAGGAAGCTCCGTCCTGTTCTGGTTTTCACTTACCAACCTAAAACACCACCACCCCACATCACCGCCCCAGAAAGCTGTGAAAGCAAAGCGGGTAGGATGGTTGAAGTTGCAGGTACACTTGGGTCTTAGATTGGGTTTCTTTTTCAAATGAATAGAAGTATAGAAATAGAAATAGCATTGTGCCCACTAGCAAGATATTCTTTAAGTGTTTGCTATGCCTTGCTTTAAATGTCAAAAAACAAGGCTGTAGTCGATACTATAAATATTTGCTTATCAATAATGATTGCTTAAGACATTTACTACCTATTAATCAGCAGGAGTCTTTTGTTGTTACTTTTTATTATGATGAACTCTGCCACCTGAGCTGGAATATTTATTTACTGATTTATTTTGTTCTTAAGGTGAGGTTATTGCTTTTTTTTTTTTAGAAATAGAATCTCACTGGGTAACTCTGGATGGTTTGAAACTCTCCATGTAAACCACGCTAGCCTGAAATTCACAGAGATCCCCTGCCTATACCTCTGACCTCTTGAATACTGGGATTAAAGGTGAATGCCATCACCCTTGGCCCCTTCTATTTTTTGAGGCAAATTTTTATTAGAGCCGGCAGACCAGAGCTCCTACTCCTACTGCCTCAGGTGCTGAGACTGGAGTTTACATTGTTATACCCAGCTCTGAACAGATTTTTAAGAGTACAGTTTATCATTATTATCTATGGGCACAATACTGTCTGCCAATCCTCTAGAAGTTATTGATCGTGAATAACTGAGATTTATACACTGGTGAGTAAAGGGTCAAAAGTCAGAGCACATTTCCTGGTTTGAAAGCCCACCAGTCTCTGAATTTGGAAATCCACCAATCCATTAGCTCAAAATCTCACCAAGTCCTTCTTGGACTTGCCCCAAGTTCAGGGCTTGAAATCCCACCAATTCTCACCCTAGGCAGCTCCACCCCTGCCCAAGAAACCCTCTTTCCACTCAGTACTTTGATGAGGCAGCCCTCATCGTGTGTCTTTCTCAGTAAATCCCTTGAGGTTTGCTATGTGGTGTGCCTTTGTGGTATTCCTCGGCTCCGAACTACCAGGATACGTTTCCCCTCAGAGCTGCAACATTTCCACTGAATGTTCCCCTCAGAGCCGCAACGGTTTCTGAGCAGAGCAATAGCACTTGCAATGAGCCTTCCTCCTCCTGGTGTGCCTCACCCTCTCCACGCCTCAGTTCTTTCTACACTCTCCTCTTTATGAATGTGCTCCAGATTTAGTCTCCAGGGCCACAGTGTTTGGGAGATGGGGTATTTTGGGAGCTGTATAGTCCACAAGGCAAACCTCATAATGGGTTAATACAACTGGATGAGGGGCTTCGTGGAGGGTGTTGCCTTACTTCCTTCTCTGTCCTTTGCCAGGTGAAGGTGCTTCCGTCTGGAGGATGCAGTAAACAAGACCATGTCCTGGCAACAGGGCGCAACCCTTGGCAAATGATGTTTAAAATTTGGAATGCTTTGTCCCTAGAATTGTAGAAAAGAAACCTTGATTCTTTTCTTATAAACTCTCTAGACTATGGTATTCTGCTATGACAGCAGAGACTCATAAATGGATCTGTGTAGTACTTTTCCCTTCGGTGACTCCTTACACTTGGTGTCATGTCCTCTAGTGTCATCTGTCCAGTCCCATATTGCAGAATTCTTTCAAAGGCTGAACGATAATCTTATTGTAGGTATAAGACAAGTATCTTGTCTTCCTCCTCAGCCACCTTCTTCCTTGACTGGCAGAAGCTTGAAAAGGGGCTGGTTACATAGTATCCAGTTCTTCAGAACTCATTTGTTAAACAAACCACCCTAAAAATTTGAACTGCAACTTGGTTTGCAGGCTTTGTTTGGAAGCTTCCGTTCTGTATCACAGCCTTCCTGATAAAGAAATTGACCAAGAGGGAGAATTTATTGCTTAGCAAGCCTCTGCCAGAGCCTGTTCTTATACCCCAGACTTTATCCACTTAGGTCAATAAGATTCCTTAAATAACTGACTGACCTTCCTCTCCCCATCACCCACACTGTAATGCACAGCTCTGTTTTGCTTCCTACTTCACATACAGGAGATAGTTGTGTCTTATCGCCTGGTGTTGGTGCACTCTCAAATGGACAGGGACTCTCCTGGGTTTCTCTTTCTTCCTTTCCTCTCACCCACACGCCACACTTTGCTGATCTCCCTCCTAATTAGGCTGCCTTCTCACTAGCCTAACAACTGCTTTTTATATCCTTATATAAGAATGCCATTGCTCTTTGTGAACATTTTAAATTTGTGAAAACATCTCTACCCATTTTCTTTAAATTAGTGCCACAGAGTCATTTTTTTTTAAAGCAACAAACTTTTCAAAATGCTTTCAGGCTTACAGAGTGTGTTGGTTATGCTCCTGTTGCTGTCATAAAAATACCCTTTGAAGACAATTTAAAGAAAAAGAAGGCTATTTTTTTTTCTCACAGCCCAAGGATAGCAGGGGCTTGAGACAGCTGCTCACATGTGTCATCTGAGAGGAAGCAGGGAGCAATGAGTACCAGGGCTCAGTTCCCTTTCTATTTTCCATGCTGTGCAGGACCTAAGCCCAGGGGATGGTGCCATTCACTAGTGGAGCTCTCACCTCAATTAGCCTAAGACAATCCTTCACAGGCACATCCAGAGGCTTACTTAATCTAAATCATCCCTCACTGCTGTGCCTTCAGGCTTGTCTTCTGTCTTCTTGATAATTCCAGAGCCTGTCAAGTTGACAGTCAACACCAACCATCCCATGGAGGAATGGAGTGGGCTGTTCAAAGAATCCCTTCATAGCCCCTTCCAGTCCTTCCATCTCACGAAACCAGCTAAGTGGGTTAATTTTCTCTGTCAATTAGAGAATTTAAAGACAGAAAACAGCTCAGAGAAATGTGAAAATGAAACATTTATTGGCAAGCATTATAGAGTTCATGGGTAATGAATGGGTCCTAGAGCTGGGTGACCTCTGACCATAAAGGGGTCTGGCTTTTCATTTGAGTTTCAGTATCTCCCTCCTGGTGATTCACACTATTCTGTTGCCAGACCTAAGGAGTTAGTACATTCTTCTTAGGTATAGGGATTGGGAACACTGCTTCTATCCATAAGCATAGAAATAGCTATAATGGGTGTGTGGGCATGGAAACAATTGGTTGGGATTAGGGTGAGCCCTAACCTTCTCCTTCTTTGATGGTATAGTGAAGAAAGAGAAAATCACTAAAGGCATTGGAGAAAATGCAAACTTACTGCTGCCTAAGGTCCCATGACCTCACTTGCTTACAGATTCCCTCCCAATAACAACCTGCATTAATGGGTTGCAATGTTTATAATCAATGAGCAAATATTGACAAAATGTTGTTAAAGCTCATAGTTTCTATTAGGATTTGTTCATCCTTTGGGTTAGAGCTTGAAATTTCTACCAGTGCAAGTCTGCAATGACAGTTGTACAGCTTTACTGATCTGTAGTAGCCTGTGTCCCATTGAGTTATCACCCACATGCCATCCCTGGGGATCTCTTGCCTTTTTATGCTCCTCTTAGCTTTGCCTTTTCCAGAATATTTGGAACTGTACAGTACATAGTCTGTTTCCTCTGTCCTTTGTTTGCTTAGCGGTAGGCACTAAGTTCTATTAGGCCTTCACTATCTTGACAAGTTATTTTTTTTTTAGCCCTGGACAGTATTCCATTGACTGTAGCTACCAGAACTTATTTACCCATTCACATATTGGACTACATTGGCTACTTGTATTTTTTTTTGCAGTTTTGTACTTTTTGTGGATCAAAAATGTTTACTTTCTTATACAGGGCTATATAAAGTCATTTTCTTGAAAGTGTATGATGCGCTTTGAGCATTCTCCTCCAATCATCCACCCTTTCTCACTCATCCGCACTCTCAGTTGGTTGTTCTTCTTGGTAGTCTCTCATATACTTTTAAGTCTCTTGTGATGCATGGCTTTATGGACTATAAAGTCTAGGAACCACAAATGACAGAAAGCATTCATAGTGTCTAAGGCTGGTGTCTTTTAATGAGATTACCTCTAGTTGTATCTATTTTCTAAAACAGCATGGCCTCATTCATTCATGGATTAACAAAATTCCACTGTATATAAACAAGATTTTCTTTATCACTGTGTTTGGAGACAACTAAATCATTTCTATAAATTTGCTATTGTGAGCAGTGCAGCAATTAACATTGATAAGTATTATCTTTATGAGATGTGCATTTGAAGTCTTTTGCTTAAATACAAGTTGTATAGCTGGGTCATATGATAGTTCCATTTTTTAGCTTTATGAGGAACCTCCATATTGATTTTCCTAGTGGTGAGACTAGTTCACTTCCCACCAGCAGTGAATAAGGCTCCCATGTGTCCATATCTTCACCAGAAGTTGTAGTAGTGCGCTTTTTAAAGGGCTGACATTCTGACTGGGGTGGGATACTATCATTGAAGGGTTCTCATTTGCATTTCTCTTTGAACTAATGTGTCCTGGCTAGTATTATGTTAACTTGACAAAAGCTGGTTTTCTGGAAGGAAGAGACCTCAATTCAGAAAAGGCCTCTGTAAGATCTAACTGCAGGACATTTTCTTAATTAGTGATTTCTTAAAGAGGACCATCCCTTTGTGGGTTGTGCTATCCCTGGGATCTCTGGTGGTCCTACATCCTATAAGAAAGCCGGCTAATGAAGCCTCTCACTACAAATGTGTAAGTGTTGATGTGTGATTTAAGTTTTAGTAATGTTTCTTTTACAAATGTGGGTGTCCTTGTGTTTGGGGCCGTAGATGTTATGAATGGAAATGTTATTTTGGTGGATTGTTCCTTAGATGAGTAAGAGGTGTCTTTCCCTGTTTTTTTTTTTTTGATTAATTTAATTTGTTAGATATTAGAATGGCTACACCACCTTGGTTCATAGGTCCATTTGCTCAGAAAAAATTTTTATAACCCTTTGTTCTGAGGTAATGCCTGCTCTTGATGTGAGGTGTGTTTCTTGTTTGCAGCAGAAGGATGGATCCTGCTTTTGCATTCATTCTGTTAGTCTGTGTGTTTTTATTGGAGAATAGATTTCATTGAATTGATATTAATGACCAATGATGATTAATTCATATTATTACTTTTTATTATGTTGTTGTTATTGGTGGTGGTGGTGGTATGTGTATGTGTTTGTGTGTGTGCTTTTCTTCTTTTGGTTTTGCTTGTGTGAGATTATTTCCTGTGTTTCTGTGGGTGTAGTTAACCTCCTAGGGTTGGTGTTTTATTTCTAGTAACTCTGTAAGCCTGGATTTGTAGATAGATATTGTTTTAATTTGATTTTTGTCATGGAGTATCATGTTTTATCCATTTATGGTAATTGAAAGCTTTCCTGGGTATAGTAGTTTTTGCTGTCATCTGTGGTCTCTTAGAGTCTGCAGGACATCTGTCCAGTCTCCACTAGATTTTAGCCATCAAGAAAATGTAAATTAAAACAACTTTGAGATTTCATCTTATACCTATCAGAATGGCTAAGATCAAAAACAAAAGTGACAGCTTATGCTGGCAAGGACGTGGAGCAAGAGGAACATTCCTCCACTGCTTGTGAGAATATGAACTTGTACAGCCACTTTGGAAATTAACATGGAAGTTCCTCAGAAAACTGAAAAATTGATCTACCTCAACACCTATTTATACCATTCCTGGGCATGTACCCAAAAGACACTCCATCCTACCACAAGGACAGTTAATGAAATATGTTTATATTAGTTTTATTTATAATTGTCAGAAACTGGTAACAACCTAAATGTCCCTCAACCAAAGGATGGGTTAAAAAAAAAACTCCATTACAAAATAGAGTGTTAGTTATTTGTTAAAAAAATGACATCATGAAATTAATAGGCAAATGGATGTACCTAGAAAAAAAATCCCAAGTGAGGTAACCGTAACCCCAAAATACAAACATGGTGTGTACTCACTTATAAGTGGATATTAGCCATAAAGTAAAGAATAACCATGATACAATCAACAGACTCAGAGAAGCTAGAAGGGCTCGGGGAGGGGGTGCATGAATCTCACTGTGGAGGGGAAAAAGAATAGATCTTGCAAGTGAATTGGGATCTGGTGGATATGAGAACAGAAGAGATCAAGCAGAGTTGTGGTGGTGGAGGGAGAGAGTACTGGAAAAGACAGCTGTAATTGGGGATTATTTCAGGAGTGATGTAGAAACCTAGGGTAATGGAAACTCCCTGGAATGTGCCACGAGTGTGAGCCTAGCAAAGACTCATAGTAATGGGGATATGGAGTCTGAATCAGCTGTCTTCCATAACCTGGCAAGACTTTCAGTGGTGGAACTGGGACATCAACCCAGTCACAAATTCTTTGGCCTACAATTTGTCCTGCTGTTTTCTGAAGGGAAACCAAGGAGTAATGGATCTGGAGGAAAGAGAAAGTGGGGTCGAGAGACTAGGAGGAACAGAAGGAGGGGAAACTGCAGTCAGGGTGTAATATATGAGAGAAGAAAAAATTAAAAAGAGAGAGCAAGGGAGAGAGAAAGAAACCAAACTAAGCAAGCCATGGAGAGCAAGCCAATAAGCAGCACTCCTCTAAGGCCTCTGCATCACTTCCCACCTCCAGTATCCTGCCCTGCTTGAATTTCTGTCAGGTCTTCTTTCCGTGATGATCTGTGACATGAAAGCATAAGCCAAATAAACCCTTTCTTCCCCAAGTGTCCTTGGTGGTGGTGTTTCAGCACAGCAATAATATTCCTAACTAAGACAACTAATAATGTTGAACATCTCATATATTGCCTAACTATTTTGGCTTAGGTTTTGAGAATCATATACTTCTTTCATTAACCCATTAATTGTTTGGCTTGTTTCTTTGTTACTCTTTTGAGTTTATTGTATATTCTGAGTCTGATTCCTGCGTCATATATAAATCTAGAAAAAATTTTCTACAATCTGTAGGCTGACTCTTTACTCAGCTAACTATGTCTTTTGCTATAGGGAAATTTGTTATTTTCATGAAGTCCCATTGTCCATACTGGCACCAATAGTGACTGGAGTCGTATTCAGGAAGTCCTTGCCCTTGTAGATATATTGAAGTATTTTTCCTAATTTCTCCTTTACTAGTTTTAGAGTTTCAGGTCTTATGTTAATGTCTTTGACTCATTTAGAATTTATTTCTTAAGAGGGTGAGAGATAGAGACTTAGATTTATTCTTCTGTAGACTGATATCGAGTGCAACAAACATCATTTGTCAAAGAGGCTATTTTTTATCCAAATTATATTTGTGACAATCTTGTTAAAATTCAGGCAGTTTTGACTGTGTGGTTTTGTATCTGTGGCTCCTCTTCTGTTTCATTGATCTATGTGTTTGTTTTGGTGTTGCTACACGCAGTTTTTATTACTATGGCTCTCCAAAACAGCTTGAAGCCTTGTATGGTGATACTTCAGCATTGTTCCTTTTACTCAGGATTAGTTTGGGTAGCCAGGAACTTTAGTGCTTCTGTGTGAATTTTGAGATTTTTTTTGTATTTATGTAAAGAATGACCATTGGAATTTTGATGGGGATTGTTTTAAAGAATGTAGATTGCTTTTGGTTTTAGCCATTTTCTCATTGGTTCTCCAATTCATGAACAGGAGACTTTCTTCCATTTTGTTGTGTGTTATTCAGTTTCTTTCTTTGCTTTTTTAAAGTTTTCACTGTAAGTCCTTTAGTTCCTTGACTGTGTTTATTCCTAGGCATTTTATCTTATTGAAGTATTTATGAATGAGATTGTTTCCATGCTATCTTTATCAGTATGCTTGCTGTTGATGTGTAAGAAGGCTATTAGCCATGCTGAAAATGCTTATTAGATTTAAAGTTTTCTACTAGAGTCTCTAGGGTCCCTTATAAATAGAATCATACCATCTGTTGGTAAGGATACATTGACTTCTTCATTTTCTATTTGTACCTGTTTTATCTCCTTTTTTCATCTTATTTCTCTACCTAAGTCTTTAAGGTCTACATTGAACAGAACTGGACACCCTTGTGCTTTTTCTGATCTTAGTGTAAAAGCTTTGAATATTTCTCCATTTTTTAAGGATATTGTGATAAGGTGAAAATGTGATATTGGCTGCAGGTTTGTCATGTGTAGAGCCTTTATATTATAGTGTTTCTTTTTCCTAGTTTCTTTGGGGATTTTTTTCATGAAAGGAATATTGGGTTTTATTTTTTAAAATTTGCATCTATTGAGGTGATCATGTGATTTATGTCCTGGAGTCTGTTTATGTCATATATTACATTTATTAATTTGCATATGTTGAACCTTCACTGAATCTCTGGTATAAAGTTACTCAATCATGGCAATTGATTTTTTTATATATATTCTTGAGTTCTATTTTTTATTTTGATGAGAGTTTTTCTTTCTAATTCATCAAGGAGACCGAGTTCTAATTATCATTTTTTGTGTCTTTATCTTACTTTGGTGTCAGGATAATGTTAGCTTTATAGAATGACTCTGACAATGTTTCTTCACTTTCTCTCTCAGGGCACAGTTTATTAAACATTGATGTAGGTTCTTCAAAGGTTGAGGAGAATTCAGCAATAATCCCTTTTGGGTCTGGATCTGTATCAGCAGTTTATCTCATCTAGAGCTAATTTTTGTAGGTCACTTAAATTAGAAATTCATCAATTTCTTTTAGAATTTTTTAATTTGGTGTAATATAAACTTTTAATATATGTCTGAATGATTTTCTGAATTTCTTGGTATATGTTATATCATTTTTCATAGATAATCGTGTTAGTTTGACTTCTCTCTCTTTTGGTTAGTTTGGTTTGGTTGTTTTGCCAATATTGTTTATCTCTTCAAAGAACCAACACTCTATTTCATTGATTCTTTGTATTTTTTCATTTCCATTTTTTTTTACTTTCTGCTTTGACATAAAAACATCCTTACTGCATGTATTTATTACTCTCTCTGTGTGGTACATAAGAAGAAATTGGGAGACAACTTGTGGGACTTGGTTCTCCCTTCCTACTATGTGGGTTCCAAGGATCAAATTCAGGTAATAAGACTTGGCAGCAAGGACTTTTACCTCCTGAGCCATCTCACCAGACTTGGGTGTTGATCTTGTGTATGCTTTTCCTTTTACTGATTTTGAATTTGGCTCATTCTCCCACCCCATCCCCAGGCTCTAAGATGCATCATTAAGTTATTTATTTGGATTGTTCTGATTTTAATGTAAGCATTTGTAACTATGAGCTCCCTTCCTACTGCTGTTTTCATGTTAACTCATAGGTATCGGTATGTTTTGTATTTATTTTCACTTAGGTCTAGGAATTTTTTTATTCCTAATTTCTTCAAGGACCTATTTATCATTCAGTAGAGTGTTGTTTTACCTATCTGATTCTTCCTAGTCTGATTCTATTGGGATCATGCAGAATACAAGGGATTATTTCAATTTTTCTATGTAATTTTTTCAGTCCTAATATATGATCTATTTTAGAGAAAGTTCTACAAACTGCTGAGAAGAATGTGCATTCTGTAGTATTTGGATGGAATATTTCATAGATCTTTATTGGGTTCTTTTGACTTCTCAGGTCATTTAGTTCATGTTTCTCTGTTTAATTGCTATCATGATGACTGTTCAAGCTAGTTTTTATTAAATTAACCCAAACTAGAGTAACTTGGGAAGGAGAAACCTCAGTTGAGGAATTGCCTCTATCCTATTGGCATATCTAAGGAGGTTTTTCTTGATTAGCATTTGACATGAGAAGGCCCTGCCCACTATGTTTGATCCCACCCCTGGGTGAGCAGTCCTTGTTTGTATAAGAAAGAAAGCTGAGAATGCTATGGGGAGGAAGTCAATAATAAACTTTCCTCTGTGTTTTCTGCTTCAATAACTAATTCCCATTTCCTATTTAAGTTCCTGCCTAATTTTCTCATTGATGGACCAAAAAGGGTAAAACAAAACAAACCCTTTCATTCTCAAGCTGCTTTTAGTCATGGTTTTACCAGAGGGATAGAGAAGCAAACTAGAAAAATGGCCTATATATCAGTGGAGAGTAGGGTATTAAACCTTTCTACTATGACTGTGTTGGAATTAATCTGTATCTTTAGATCAATAGTGTTTATTTCATAATAATCAGGTGTGCTAGTGTTCTGTGCACATGTGTTTAGAATAATAATTTTCTCTTGATAAATTGTTCCCTTATTGAGTATGATCTCTCTCTCTCTCTCTCTCTCTCTCTCTCTCT
>LOEQ01005013.1:32758-44324 GCA_001685075.1 Bramus lutescens | reverse complement strand
AATGGAAGGAGGGGAGGAGGTGGAAATTTTTAATAATAATAAAGAAAATGGAAATAAATAAATAAAAAACAAAATCGCTCATAGTTTGTTTCTACCACAGGGTATATTTAAATGGAACATTTCCCCCTACTTGATATTTTTGGAAATCAGCATTCCCATTCACAAGTTCTTGTAAAGATGCTATTTCTAAACTTCCCACTCTGGATCTCCAGAGCTGGTCGGGATCCATAGGAGTGTAATCTTAGAGTCTAGCTTCTGGTCAGGCCACAGTATCTGCAGCGGCCTATGCTCCCTTCCTCAGATACAGAGGCACTCTAAGATACAGAGGCACTCTAGAGAAATACTGTAAGTCTCTGTGGGACAATCCTGTCAATCCTAGTTCCAGGATATCTCACCTGGGAAATACCTTAACCCCAAAGGGGGCATTGGTGCCACTGGCATGGCCTCTCCTTACCCCTTTCTCTGCTTCCTGCTTGGAAGTCAGAGCCTGGCTGCAGGCTCCTGCTTCAGAACCCACAGTCTTTAAGAGTGCTCTCCCACTTCTGCCACACAGGCTCTGATGTCTCTCTTCAGAGATCCTGCCATGCTGTCTGTGGTACTGGGCCCAAACCCTCACCATTAATTGCCACTCTGACTGTCGGGACTGCTGTGTGTAACTTGCCCTGACTGTTCTTGGACCCAGTATGGGTAAGCCAGCTTTGTGTATACCTCCATCTACCAGGAAGTGCTAGACCCCAAACTGCCTACTGGAATGGAAGTGGAAGTGTGGTCTTAAGAAAAAGCAAACGCATTTTTCTGGGGAGAGTTGCCTAGGTCCCTATGCTCACCTACCCTAACTTTCTCCTGGGAAACCATTCTCCTTAAGCCCTTAGGAGGATGAAGATTCCCATCACACCATGTGAATAAGTAACTGCATCCTGCTGAATTAGGGGTAATGAAGAAGATACCATTATTGTCCTAAAGGAAAAGCTCCCTGGGGTGGGGTTGAGGATCACAGTCATTGTTTGTAAAAGTGGGGACAGACAGACATTTCCTTCAGTGGGTCTCTCAGACACTATTTTTATCAGTCCAATGGGGGCACAGAAATCTCAGTACCTTTTTCTGGATTGGCCTGAAGCCCTGTTGAAGTATTTATATCAGTAGTAGTTTGATGGAAGAGGTGGTGGTGGTGGCAGCCTATATTTCATAGTTGCCCTTTGGACTCAAAGTTTTTAATTGAGACGATTTCTAAAAATATATTATAATAAGACTTAAATACTTGGCAAAGTTAGGTAGCAAGACAGTCCTTAGCAGGCCTGGGGGCCCTTGAGGATAGGCTCCTTTTTCAGGATCAGCTTTGGACCTCACCTCCTAGGTACCATGTGAAGTAAAATCCTTGCTTTGTTGAAGCCAATTAAGGGCCATTTTCTCCCGGTCAAAATAATGGAATCCGAGTTCTGTGTCTGGCCCTAGGTAAAGACATTCTGATCTGCCCCAGGAATCAACGTTTTGTAGTGTTGTCCTCTCTATTAATTGTCAGTTTAACTGTCCTGTCAGTCATCTGGCCAGAATACCACCCCTCAAGAAAGGTAATTCACTAGAAGACATGCTAAAAAGGTGGGAGAAATAATTACCCAATTGATGATATAATACATACACCTTCGGAAGCCTTTTCTTCAGAGCAGAAGATCTTACAGATCTTCACTGCTAAGTCTGTCCTCTCTTCTGAATTCTAAGCCAACTCCTTTTTCTCTTTCTGTATTCTCTGAATACCAAGAAAAACTGCAAGCATGCTTTCCCTGACACTCTAGGCACCTTTTTTCTTTCTTAAAAAAAAAAAAAACCAAAAAAACCTACTCCTGCAGCCTCCATCACCAAACCTGCCTACTGTCTTGAATCTCAACACAAAAGATCCATCTCTTGCCCTCTTATCCATCTCCCCTCCTAGCTGCCAAGGTTTGGATCTTGCCTGCTCTGTTATTTTTCTCTCAAACTCTAATAAAAATAGTCCTCAAGCTTCCTTCTGAGTCCATTTTTAAATTCTCTTATCAATGAGATTAAGATTCCCAGGTAAAAGCAGAGGAGAGACAAGTCAACATAGCTTCTATTCTCTTCACATCCCAAACTTCATGTCCTGTTCCTCTGATGTCTGTCATCCAGAGACTCTGAGAGCGACTCCAAAGATTTTCCCTCTTCTTATGGACTGGAAATTCAGTAGAGAGAAGTTCCATTTAGCTAAGGGGCAATATATTTTAAACTTAGCTCTGTGTTCTGATCATGCTTAATTATTGACTTCCTTACTAATAAGATAATTCATAAAGAAATTATCTTTATCTTTTGCTGTTTTCAAATTCACAAATTTCAATGGAATACAACCTTAAGATCTTACATTTTTGATGGCCCTCAAATCCTTTCCTTGTTGGTTAGCAATAAATTAGCTTTGCAAAGGGAAGCTTAGTACCAGATCATTTAGTTAGCTAGTTCAATAAACAATGGTGTAGGTGCTTATGGACTCTATGACTTATCTATTAAAATCATCAGCCTGAGGTGATGTTATTGTGAGATGTAACCTCTAAGAGGTGATTAAGTCATAGGTTGGAGTGCTTGTGAACTGTATTACTGTTACACTAAAAGAAACATGTTAGTATTGTAAAAGACATCTGTATTAGTTACTTTTCTACATTGTGACAAAATACCATGACCAGGGCAACTTGTAAAAGAAAACATTTAACTCGACTAATGGTTTCAGAGACCTAGAGTCCATGATGGTAGAACACAAAAAACCATGGCAGCAGGAGCAGACGAGAGCTTACATCTTGATCAGCAAGTAGGCAGAGCGGGAACACTAGGAATGGCACTTTGGGCTTGTGTCAGGCTCAGGGTCAGACAGAGTCTGTCTCTCATGCCCCTGGGTCCCTTCTGCTTCTTTGGCTTTGGTACCAGATAACTGATTGACTTCATAATGAGGTGGATATTCTCATCCAGGATCACAAGCAAGCAAGAAGCAAAATGACTACAATCCAGATCCATGGCATTCAGCTCATGCTTCTTGTCCAGCTTCTCCTTGCTCTCTACATAGGAAAACATGGAAAATTATATCCATGCGGGTAGGCATGGTGAAGCCTTACTCCAGTGCTTCCGAATATGACTTCCTATACTGAAGGCAATCAATTAAAATGAAGTCAAATTTTCTAAACAGAAGACACCTGAGCCTAAAGTCATGTCCAAAGAGATGACATGGGGAGACTGCCACGTGAAGGCAGAGAACCAGAGAGATAACTGCAAGCCAAGAGATGTCAACAGCCGTTGATAAGACACAAGAAGCAAGGTGGGATGCCCTTGTCTCTTACAGTCCTCAGCGTGAAACAGCTCTTCTGGAGTCCTTGACTTGGAACTCAGCTCCTGAGCTGTGAGCCAATGCCATTCCCCTTATTCTAAGCTTCCTAGACTGTGTGCTGTGTTGTGGCAGCCTGTGGACTTGAAGCTTCAGGCTGGAGTCAAGGACAAGAACTGTTCAAAGCTTCCTTCATCAGCTTCTAAAGCCAGAAGAAATCAACTCTCACACTGTTCCCCAATTGTTGTTCTTCTCTTCTCCAAGCCTTAGGAGATAGAAAAGCCACAGAGGCCCAAGTCCAGTTGCAGCAGAGGGAATTTCTGGGCAATAGTGCTGAGCAATAACATGACTGGAGAGAAGGCCTGCTGTGCTACCTGCCCACAGAGTGAACCCGAGTCTCAGAGCAAAGACCCGGAGGCTTGGAGCAGAGCTCCCTTTTCCTCTTTCACCCTGGCTATATCTAATGTACTTCTGTTAAAAATACATTCGTGGCAACTGCCTGTTTTCACTGTTGAAAGGTGCTTTTTCTTAAAACCGAAGTCAACAAAAAAATCCCTGAGCCAGTGCCCTTTCAAAGAAACTGAATACAGATGAATATTGCCTCACATATGCTTTCACATTGCAACTTTATTAGAAAAATATCAGGCCATGCAGATACACTTTATGAAGGAAAGCACTCCCAGCATCCCGAACTCTTTCTGTCTGCAGCACACTCAGGGCCAGCAGCTAATCAGCAGGAAGAAAGGGAGGCAAAGGGAGGGCAATCTCCGGCTTGTTCAAACCCCCACACTCAGCTCTTCTTTTCTCAAGAAAAACAGCAAATTTACACTGAAGTTTAATTTCATTAGATTTTTATTAACATAGTTACAATCATTGTTTTTCCAGAAAATTCAAAATGGTTTTGAATTCATGCAACTGAACAATAAGGATGAACTTTAAGATACTTATCCTGCCATGAACAAGTGTTATTTATTTCTCAGAATTCACCATTCAACTATCTACATGTTTTAGCGCAGCATTTGGCAGATTATCATCTTCTGCTGGTGAATCCTTTCTTTTAAGATGGACCTACAACAAAGGTCAAAGGTCAAATGTTCATAAGGCTCTCTGTGGTACTGGGATACCATCTGTACAGCGTTTCGTTTAGGAGAGCAAATGTTTCAGGTCATCTCTAGGGCACTGTTGTTTTGTCCTCGGTGAGGTCATCAGTTCAGCTCCAAATGCGTATACCCACCATCCCACGTAGATTTGTGAGGTTAATATCTTTTCCAAGGTGGAGCATGAGGGGAAAATCTCATGGGCACAGGCTTGCGGCACCTGGTGGTGTTAAGCTGCTTCGGGCGTTTCCTCCTCACCTGATACCACATAACTTATTTATATTAACATGGATAGCTTTGATGTAGAATATTCATCATTTTGTCAAATTCCATTTCCCCTCTTTATCCTGTTCTGCATGTTGCAACCAACATAATTATCTGGAACATCCATTTAAACACATGACAAACCTCCTGTAAAGAGATCTCATAGAAGGGATATTTCTTTTCTCTTTAGTAGCCTTCTCTGTTCCGGTGTCTTTTAAAAATATGAAGATAGGGGTAAAAGATTACTAAGCCATTTTCTCTGAGAGATCTTTGATAGAGTAACAGTAATTGGATTATTTTAACTTCCTGATGCAAATTAACTTATTTGCTTGGATAGTCAAAATAGTGAGCTTCAAGTTAGCTCCAGGGGGTGACATAATTATGGTTGTTAAGAATAATATATTTCTGGTTAAGGAAATCACAGACTTTTTATTTTATTTTTTTTTTTGTCTCAGAGAGAGGGAGCAGGGAAGGAAAAATTGTGGATTATCTCAGGAACTGGAGAAGGGTGAGTCAGAGTAGGGGGTAGAGAGAGCAGACATAAGAAATGCTAGTTGATTGACAGGGTGCATGTACCAGGAAGCCAGCAGGTACCAAAGAGACTAAGTTGTATTTCTGTGAACCCTCAAGCTGCAGGCTTATATTTTAAATGTGTTTTTGAATCATATGCTTGTGTGCATACATAGTTTTAAATGTCTTACAGCTTTTCAAGGCTCCAAAGAACTGGTATCATATGTTTGAACCAAGTGATGAATTTCTCCATTCTGCACCACAGCTCTCCTTGTAGATGTGCCAGATTAGTCACAGAGTTGAACTGGAGTGACGTCTACTAGCAAGTAGATACGGCTAAGGATGTGCAGACCCTTTGCTGAATAATGGCTGAATTTCATACTTCCTTAAGAACTGAAGCTAACAAAACAGTAACAGACGTAGTGTTTAATCGACTACATTTACTATGACCATTGCCAGGGTTGTTTATGTGGGAGAAAAGAAACTGGTTAGCATCCCACTTGCCTGACGACTGGTCCTGGTTCTGTCATCGATGGTTTTTGCTTGCTTTGTTTTTGTTATTTACCACAAATAAGCAGTTAAAAGACCCTGTTTCTATAGCTGTTAAGTAGAGAACAGTACGGGGTTAGTAAGTCACTATCTTCCCAATTTGGTTTTCAGACGCAGACCAACAGGTTCTGCCAGAAATCTTTCCTGGAAGCTGTGCCTGGAGGCTTGTGTTTATAATCCCAGAACCCGGGAAAAGGAGGCGGGAGATCAAGGCCAAGAGAGTCTCCGTAGTGAGAGAGAGGTGCAGTCACAGACTGACAAACAGGCCAAAAGAAAAAGGTTTCCCTGCAGCCTCGGATCTGGTCTGCACGCAGCTGTGGAGAGAACAGAGCCTCAGAAGCTGGTGGCTTCTCTCCCCAGTTTACCCAACTCTGCACCTCAGGGCAGCCTCTCGGAGCTGCCTGCTGGGGAAACCACCGCCCTTCAGAGGTTAGTTTCTTTGGTGCTCATCTCTTCTCTCACAAAGGCTGACTTTCCTGCCTTAAGGCCCCTGCTTTGGGGTCTGCCTTGCAAACTGCTCTTCCCTTTGCTTCCGTCTCTCACTTTGGTCATGCTCAGGATTCCCTTGCCTCTTGTTTTTGCACTTTCCAATCACTGTGAAGACTGTTACTGTGCTACAGTAGCACATGGGCTCGCTTTTGCTGGTCGGCTTTCCCTGGGACTCTTGTGCAGCTCCACAGTCTGGGAGGACCCTTGTTACATCAGCGAACATGCACTTCAGCCTTCGACTCTTCTACATGTCGTGATTTTAGGTCACTCTCCTGAGTACATGTGGACGCTTTATGACCCCAAATCCTTTAGATGTAGTGAGCTAGATGTTTGTTTATGAAATGAAATCATTAATAGCCTATTCACTAATAATGCCCTTAATTAAAACAATTTTCCTCATTATTTCAATTATCACCATTAGGAAACTGAATAATTACAATGAAAATTTTCTAGTATATGTTAAATTGCAGACTTATATTTTAAATTTATTTTTGGATCATACAGTTGTGTACATACATAGTTTTAAATGTCTTACAGCTTTTCAAGGCTCAAAAGAACTGGTATCTTCTGCCATCCATTCCCTTATTTTTGATTTCTGTCTGGCAGGTGGCCATTACTACCTCTGAATTTTTCTGGTATCGGCCTCCATATTTCTAGATGACCATGTCATCCATTACGTTTCATTTTGATATTTTCTTTAAATTTTCTGTAGGGGAGGGTGTATCTGTGCCATGGCATGCACACAGATGTCAAAACTTGCAGGAGCTAGTTCTCTCCTTCCACCCCTTTAGTTCTAGGAAGTGAACTCAGGTCCTCAGATTTGCCCGAAAGTGCCTTTACCTACAGAGCTGCCTTGCCCTCCCAGTTTTGGTATTTTCTTTGCTTATTTGCCATACTCAGAATCCGGAAAAGTTCACCTGTTCCCTCCAGCCTGCTCCTGCAGCGACAACACAGTTTCTCCAGTGACTGGCAGTAGCCTGGTGATGGCTCTGCGTTACTTTCGGCTGAATTTTGTAACACAATGAACAGAGATTTAGATGAACTCTGTGTATTTTGCTAGAGTTAGCAATTGTTTCTTCTCTTTATCTTCCCAGTTTTCTGAGTACTTACCTTCTGCCTTTAATTTTTCTTCAGAGAAACTGATCACCATATTGACTTCTATATGCTTTGAATTCTTCCACTTTGGTATATTTGGTAATTATTCTTTAGTCATAGATTCTGAAATTCCATACTATTAGTGAGGTTAACATTAATCTAGAGATTTATACCTCTTATTCTAAAGTTTGAGCATTGGTGTTTTCCACAAGACATTTCTTCTCGTATGTGTTTTTGCTTCTCTGGCAGTTGTGCTATTTACAGCTAGACTCCTTTGACAGACTGTTTAATATACTTATATTTGATTTCCCATTTCTTTTTTTAGTTTCCCAAATTTTGTTCTACTTTCTGGTTTTAGAATCACCCAGAATCACCTTATCTTCCAAAAGTTAATGATTTATTGCTAAATGCATGTTTAATTTTTGATAGATTTCTTTATAAAATCGTTATGGTTATTGCTTTTGTATAACAAATTGGCATTTTATTACTTGGACAGCTTCTGTTAAAGTGTTTAAATTTCATTAGTTGTTTATAATACCTTTTATTATTCAACATTATTGCTTCCTTTTATCCTCCCTAACTCCCTCCCTCCTTTGCTCCCTCCCTCCTTTGCTNTTTCCTCCCCTCTTCCTTTTCCCTTCCCTGGTGACTCAAGTTTCTCGGAGTCCTTTTTCTCTCCTTGTTTGTTTCATTGTTATGTTTCTGGCTTCCTAAAATGATCTCTCACTTCTACTAACTATGATCTCTCCCTCCTCTAGCTGAGACAATACAAGTTGGTTAGGAAGTCTGTGTTGTGATACAAGCTTGTCAGCTATTTTACAGGAATTATTTAGTTTTTAAAAAATATTTTTTATTATTTTATACATTTGGGTTGTTTTGCCTGCATGTGTGTCTACACTCAGCATGCATACCATGCCGCGGAGGCTAGAAAAGGGTGTCAAACCCACTGAATTAGAGCGGGAGACTTTGCGAACAGCCATTTGGGTGTTGGGAATCCTGGGGTCCTCTGGAGGAGCAGCCAGTAATCCTGATTGCTGAGCCACATCTCCAGTCCTACAGTTCTTTAGAGTTCCCCAGCTGCTCTTTTCCAGCCTGTGAATTTCCTCTAAGAAGTACCTGGAAGGCTAAGGTTGGCTGCCACCCTTCCCTGATGGTTAAGGCACAGGTACAGCCACTCTCTTCTTGACAGTCACCCACTCTCTTGTTCCACCTGTGCCCGGGGTCTGCAAGGCTCCATTTCCACTTTAGCCTTCCCAAAGTGCAGACCTCTGACTCTTCAGTCTGACCACGTGGTGTAGTGGGTAGGATTTAAGCTGGATTGGTTTTGTAGTTGGCCCAGGGCAAAATAAAAATATCTGCTAGGTGTTCGGAAATTACTAAGAACTTCAAGATGATAGCCACACAGGATTGAGCTACATGGGGACCCTCCTGGGTGTGGAACTTTCTACCATTGGACAGGTTGTATGCCTGTGTATGTTTTCATAGAATTAGGTATCTACTATTTATTAACTTATTTTACACTTAAATCTCCATTTTTCATCTGTATTTGCAGTTCCAGTTTCCCAGAGGCACCGGCACTCTTGCTGGCTGCTTGCCACTTCTTCCTAAGGCTTCTCTCCAAAGAGCTTGATTTCTTGTGACCTTTGTTGTGTCTGTGTCCCGGAGTCTGAGAAATAGGGTGACACCATTTGTACATTGCCTTCCCCTCTCCTGCTCTCTTGGAGCTGTGTCTTATTTTCATTTGTCTATTTTCTCTCATCTTCTGGTGTTATGGAAGAAAGTCAAGTTAAATACTTGTCTAATATCTTCTATATTTAATGAGAAATATGAAGTTTAGTTTTGATTCTCATTAAATTTTATCTGTAGATTATGTTACATATTTATACTTACTAAAGGTAGAGTCTTTATTAGCTTAATGAACTATTGTGTCTCAAAAGGTTTTTAAGAGATGTTAAAAACCAGTAATAAAAGGTGTTCCTTGAAAATTACTAACATGAAATCAAGTGATTTTTGATATGTGCTTTTTCTATTAAAATATATTCCTTATTTAATCATTTAATAGTCAATGCATATTTCCTATGAGCCTGGTATGGCTTTGGATGCTTGATTATATAACATATTTGTTATAAACATAACTGGGTTTGGCAATTTTTAGCTCTGCAGAGGGATCATAGAGGAAATCAGATCTGACTGACTCATTGTCGAGCTGAAGAAAGGGACGACCCGAGGGGTCTTCTGTATTCTAAACTTGTGATGTTTTCAGTCTCTGTGGCTAACTGCGCAGGAATAGACATTCTAGATGTTTTAAAAAATAAATCATGATAAACCCATAAGCTCTGATGACATAGTTACATTGGGTACAATTGTGAGGAGTCGATGAAGTGAGGTGTGTGACAGTGAACATACTCCATAGTCTATGGAAAATGCTCAACCTCTATTCTACAGCTCCCAACCCAACATTTGCATTCTAAACATTTAAAAAAAAACCTGAAATTAGGGAGAAAAGCATAACCTACTCCATACAAAAACCAAATTGAAGTTGTCCACAACTACCTTGCCTTGAGAAGCAGGAAACCTTTCTCCAGTCAGGTTTTGGAGACCTCAGTGGCACACTGAATGTGGCTAAACTCTGGAGGAAAACTTGAAGCAAAAGTCAGGCCAGGAAGACAGCAGCTGATGAAATGTAGGGTCTACAAGTGCCAGGCAACGCATCCCTGTTTCCTCAGGTGCTCTTCTGATCAAAACCAGAAAAAAAAAATGAGAACTCCTGAAAGCCAAAGCAATGAATAAATGTTAGGGTCATTTCCTGCCCTTTTGCACTCTGCTACACTAACCAAAGACAAAGGCAGAGGTGGGTGAATTTTCCTCATAGCACCAGGAACTGCACTAAGTAAGGGCTCCTTACGCCTACACTTGCTCTTCTGGAATCTTACAGTGCTGTTCCTGCAGACAGATGCTTATAGAAACAGGAATAAAGGCTCAGGAAGATGGAAAAGAAATCAAGGCATACACAAGAAGCCACATTCTGCACAAACATTTTTCCCATTCCAGAGGCTAGGCCAAGCCAAATATGCAGAGATCATGTGTACTGTAAGCAGATTTCTCTGCTGTATATTTATTTGTTGTTTTTCTCCTAGTTTTGTTGACAGCTTATATGAATTAATATTATCAGTAAAGGTGTTATAAAATAGGAGTATCAGAAATAGCTCACCTCCATGTACAGATGGTCCTAGAGCCCTTAGACTACAAAGACTTATATCTGACTCTGATAGTGGGTCATAAACATGATATGAGAAAGATTCATGTTTAACACAGCATAAAATGAAAAAAAAAATCACAAAGCATTCTCATTTTAAAATAATATATTTATTTTATTTTATGTGCATTAGTGTTTTGCCTGCATGTGTGTCTGTGTGAGTGTGTCAGATCATGAAATTACAGACAGTTGTTAGCGGCCATGTGGGTGCTGGGAATCAAACCCTGGAAGAGCAGTCAATATTCTTAACTGCTGAGCTATCTCTCTAGCCCCTCACAGACCACTCTCAGTTCTCTCAACTCAACCACTGTTTCCTAAAACAAAATAAGCAAACACCTTTCTAAGAGAACCCTGTTACAAAAAACTCTAGATTCTTACAATAGAATGCAGCATTATCCCCAGAAAAGCCCCATATTCATAAGGCTCAATTACAAGGAAAGAAGGCCAAAGATGAACTTGAGGACTCTTTGTTTCCTTAATTATGTAGGACAGTTTCAGAGGTTCAAAAGTATCTTGTTTGAGGGAGAGGATCATCAGGAGATTGTGTCTCCTCACAAAGGCTGGGAAGCTGTGCCTATGATACCCCAACAACAAGGACAACAATTGGCATTCTAACATGGAAGGGGGAAAGAGCAAAGGCCTTCCCCTAAACAAAGAACTACAGACAACTAAGGAATGCTAGGAGATGAAGAAAGAATCTTCTCCAGGGAAGAGTCCCCTTTTTGGTTATCCAATCCCAAGTCATCAGCTCTGAGGTTGTGTACACACAAGCAACCCTAAATGGAATGATTAGGTTCTATTTGTGCATAATGAATTTACATAACAACAATTAAAGAAAAGGAAGCCAGAGGCCATGAATTGGAGAGAGAGCAGGGATGGGGTGAGGGAGTATGACGTAAGGGTAGAAGAGAGGAAAGGCAAGGGAAAATGATGTAATTATATTTTAATTATAAAGATTTAAGAATATATCTTCCGACCTTAGTTCTCTTTCCC
>LOEQ01005013.1:0-32645 GCA_001685075.1 Bramus lutescens | reverse complement strand
CAGCCAAAAAGGGTGACCCTAAGGCTAAAAAGCTCAAGAAGGGGAAGCCCCACTGCAGCCAAAATCCAGTCCTTGTTAGAGGAATTGGCAGGTACCCCCTATCTGCTATGTATTCCAGAAAGGCCATGTACAAAAGGAAATACACACCTGCGAAAACCAAGGTTGAAAAGAAGAAGAAAAAGGAAAAGGTCCTTGCCACTGTCACAAAACCAATTGGTGGTGACAAGAATGGTGGTACCCGGGTGGTTAAGCTTCGAAAAATGCCTCGGTATTATCCTATCGAAGATGTGCCTCGGAAGCTGCTGAGCCATGGCAAAAAGCCCTTCAGTCAGCACGTGAGACGCCTGCGTGCCAGCGTCACTCCTGGGACTGTCCTCATCATCCTCACCCGGCGCCACAGGGGCAAGAGAGTGGTTTTCCTGAAGCAACTGGGCAGTGGTTTACCGCTTGTGACAGGACCTCTTGCTCTCAACAGAGTTCCTCTGAGAAGAACACATCAGAAGTTTGTCATCGCCACCTCTACCAAAGTTGATATCAGCACAGCTAAAATCCCCAAACACCTGACTGATGCTTACTTCAAGAAAAAGCAGCTGCGTAAGCCCAGGCAGGAGGAGGGCGAGATCGTTGACAAAGAGAAGGAGAAATATGAGATTACAGTGTAGCGCAAGGCCGATCAGAAAACAATGGACTCACAGATTCTGCCAAAGATCAAAGCTGTTCCTCAGCTGCAGGGCTACCTGCGTTCTCAGTTCTCTCTGATGAACGGGATGTATCCTCAAACTGGTTTTCTAAGTTGCTGAAAACCTAATTAAACAGCTTCATGTGTGTCAAAAAAAAAAAAANCAGCCAAAAAGGGTGACCCTAAGGCTAAAAAGCTCAAGAAGGGGAAGCCCCACTGCAGCCAAAATCCAGTCCTTGTTAGAGGAATTGGCAGGTACCCCCTATCTGCTATGTATTCCAGAAAGGCCATGTACAAAAGGAAATACACACCTGCGAAAACCAAGGTTGAAAAGAAGAAGAAAAAGGAAAAGGTCCTTGCCACTGTCACAAAACCAATTGGTGGTGACAAGAATGGTGGTACCCGGGTGGTTAAGCTTCGAAAAATGCCTCGGTATTATCCTATCGAAGATGTGCCTCGGAAGCTGCTGAGCCATGGCAAAAAGCCCTTCAGTCAGCACGTGAGACGCCTGCGTGCCAGCGTCACTCCTGGGACTGTCCTCATCATCCTCACCCGGCGCCACAGGGGCAAGAGAGTGGTTTTCCTGAAGCAACTGGGCAGTGGTTTACCGCTTGTGACAGGACCTCTTGCTCTCAACAGAGTTCCTCTGAGAAGAACACATCAGAAGTTTGTCATCGCCACCTCTACCAAAGTTGATATCAGCACAGCTAAAATCCCCAAACACCTGACTGATGCTTACTTCAAGAAAAAGCAGCTGCGTAAGCCCAGGCAGGAGGAGGGCGAGATCGTTGACAAAGAGAAGGAGAAATATGAGATTACAGTGTAGCGCAAGGCCGATCAGAAAACAATGGACTCACAGATTCTGCCAAAGATCAAAGCTGTTCCTCAGCTGCAGGGCTACCTGCGTTCTCAGTTCTCTCTGATGAACGGGATGTATCCTCAAACTGGTTTTCTAAGTTGCTGAAAACCTAATTAAACAGCTTCATGTGTGTCAAAAAAAAAAAAAGAATGTATCTTGCTTGAGAAAGAAGTAGCAAGAGTGGAGGCAGAAGAAAATGGGGATAAATGTGATCAAAATACATTATGTACTTGTTCAAATTCCGCAATGAAACCCACTGTTAGGTATACTTAATATATGCTAATAAAGCATGTAAAGTTCCCACTTTTGACAGCTTGTGCTTTTTCCTGCAATCCCAGAACTGGGGAAGATGCGGGAGCAAAATGATCACTTCACATTCCAGGCTAGCCTGGGCTACATAATGAGTCCTAGGCAGGCCTGGATATACATATGTTTCTTAAACCAGGTAAAGAACAGTTCAAGCTTTAAAAAGCAGCAGATGAGAAGTTAAGAAACCTCTAGCAGGCTCACTGGGTCTTCTTGTGAGGCGGGTATAACCTCAAACCCTTCCCTGCTCATTTCTGACCTCCCAGCAGAAGACTTCAGAGTTCTGGATCCAGGACCACACCCTTTGTCTCCAAACTCACTTGCACTAGGATAAAGTAAATTGTTTAGGAGGATGTTGTATACATCACACTGTGTCCCTGTTGAATTTAGGAAATTCCTTGAATTTAGGAAACCCTAATCCCATATGATATGAAATAGGCACACCAAGGTTGGTGTACCAACATTCTTGAAAAGACAACCTACGACAAAAATGATGTGAGGAACATTAGAGAATATGGTCCTCTGGAAACATCAGAGGTATAGTATACTAAATATTCTACCGGGATCAGCTAATCTTCAAAGGGAGTCTGGACTGGAGTTTGCCAGTTTGTCAACTTTCCTTTCCTATGTGAGATACAGGCAGGTGCTGATCGGATGGTGATCGGAATAGGAAAGGCCCCTGCTGTGCCTTCAGATGTATACTTCATATGGCTTAAGAATTTGTAGCCCAATCAGTAACAGTCTCGGCTACATAAACCATTTTGATCTTTGTGATTGCATCTGACTGTATTTATGTATCCAATAAGCACAGCTCTCTGAGGATTACAATGCCAGATGTTTACAAGGGCTGGCAGATTACCTGAGTTTGAAATGGGTCGTGTGTGAGCTCTGATTGGATCTCTCAGCCTAAGTGCTCTTGATATCTGGGGCCAGGTACCTTTTGCTGTTGGAAGTGATGTTATCCACCACAATGTTTCTACCCAGATTCTTCTTGGATGGCATACTCACCTCAGTTAAGACAATAACAAGTATCTCCAGACACCAGCCAATGTCTCTAGGTGATGTGGCACTGGGCACAGAAAGTTGAAGAAACTCTGTCAATGACCAAGTTCCTCCCATCTGACACTGCCCGGTACACACTGTGGGTGCAGATTGATCTTTTCTAGACAGAGGGAGTTTTCAACAGCAGTTAAAAAGACTCTGATATTTCAATACACAAACGCTGTTGGTTTAATAGCAATCTGTGCACATGTGATTCCCGTAGACCTTCGTCCAACAGAGCCATGAGGAATAGACGTTTGAGGGTTTTCATATTTTCTGGGCTGGAAATATGCAACACATATTTTCACATATGTGCATGGCTAGAATGTGGCATTTTGAACTTTTGCCCAGTATGAAAGAGGGGAGTGGAGGACCCTGGAAGTGCTCAGAGGAGCCTGAAATAACAGGAAGAAAGATAAGGATAAAACTCTGACCAGACATTTGTATGTGTTCATCCTCGAGGGCTCTGCCAGCATTCCTTCTCCATCTTGTCTGCTCAAGGGAGCAACTCTAGCAGGTTATTGGAATATGTATCATCACATTGCCAGGGACTTCCCTCCTATGTCCTGCTTCTCCTAGGAAAAAATCAAATTCACAGGAGGAAGATGCATTATTTTTGCTCTTTCATCAACCATATACACCATTGGCTGTTTGGTTTATCTTTATTAGATGTGCAATCTGCAGGAAATAAACATTTTTATAATTCTAGCAGCTTTAAAAATATTATATTCATATACTAAGACTTCTGTTCACTTTTATATACTAGAAAATCAATATCTCTAAGTCAATTCTCTAAAAGTAATACTTTTTCTAAAGGCATCTTTAATAGCAATACTATATTTATGGAAATGGAGTGATATAAAATAATTCTTATGATGAAATTCTCTTTTTGTTGATTTTTGTTGAAAATTGTCTGGTGTCAAGTGATTAGGAGTGTAGTAATTGAGAGTTACAGTTATTTTTTGTCATATTAATAACAATAATTATATAGTGATTAAAATGACTTTTTTCATTATAATCAAGAATTTAGTTATTCAAAGGAAACAACAGCATGCTTCAATTGAAACTGAAAAGAAAGCAAATGCTGATGGAAATCAAATTTCCACCTGTCATTCACACCTGGCCGTATACTCTAGAAATCATTCCTCTGTCTTGGAATCCGTAAAGTCCAGTTTTGACAAAACTGACTCTCCAATGTGTGATAAGCTAGTGAGAGCACAGTCTAGCAGTTTAAAAGTTATATGCTTGGGAAACATTTCGGAGTGTTAGACTGAATAAAGAAGTCTACCGTCTTCATCATGCCAAGGAATCTAAACTTCACAACATGTCTTTGCTTGCCAGCATGAGTACTCTGTAACTCAGTGGCCAAAAATGGTTCCTGAGAACCTCATGCTCCTAATTCCCCACAGAAACAGAGTGTGAAGCACAGTGAGCTTGCCCATCCTGTCTCTACATGCACTTTCTTCTTCCTTGGGCCATTTCATATTTACTCTCAAATCCACTCTTAGGAAATGATCTGTCTTCCTTCCTTCCTCCTTCTTTCCTTCCTTCTTTTCTTCTTTCTTTCCTTCCTCCCCTCTCTCCTTTATTCCTTTCTTTCTTCTTTCCTTTCTTCCTCCCTTCCTTCATTTATTCCTTCTTTTCTTCTTTCTTTCTTTGGGTGTGGGATTGACACAGTTTCTCTGTGCAGCTCTGGCTGTCCAGAGGGCACCTCACTCTGTAGACCAGGCTGACCTTAAACTCACAGAGATCCATCTGACTCTGCCTCCTGAGTGCTGGAATCAAAAGGCATGCACCACCACTATCCGGCTTGGGCTTGATCTATATTCTTAACTTAAGGCACAATTGAATCCATATGTGGGAGGATCAAGCAAGCCTCACACGACCAGAATAAACAACAACTCCCTGCCACGGAAATGTCAAGTATCAGCTGTCAGATGAAGGGTACCTGTCTTGTGAAAAACACTGTTTCTGGCCTTTACAACTACATGATGCAGATGGCCTAAAATTTTTTCTTTAACATAAAGGAAGATTAGCACCAATTACAATGATGTCTATGCCAAACCCTCTTTTAATTTGGTATAGCTTAAGAAGTATTCTAGATTTATTGGTATTATGGCATAACTCTGGATTTTAATAAAAGAATGTGTACTCTTGAAACGAAGGGAGTTGGAGCACCCTCAAGGATACTTCAAAGCACATAGTCAGGTGCTCATCGGAACTTTCGAGCCACGTTGGCTAGCTACTGCATTTCCATCCATTCCTCTTCCAACCTAATCCACAGTTCTCAAAGATACCATGGAAACTTTATGCAGTCTTAAATGTATTTCCAAAACTGGGCTGTAAAAGCGATGGGGTGTGCTTTGTGTGTTATGTGTAGCATGATTTATAAAAACCCAGAGAAAGATATTGGGGTTCAACCTAAATATCATAAAAATAAGCAGCCAAGTCACTAGATAGCTCTTACCTCTAAGAACTCTTCAGACGGAAAAAATTCAGGTTGAACTCCAATATCTGTCTCTGGGTTTTTATTAACCTTGCTACAGTTGTGTCTGGAGAACTGAACACAGTTTCTCTTTCCTAAACTGATGCACAGCTGGTCACTGTGCCGAATGAATGAATTAAGGCATCATCTGCCAGCTGTACCTTAAGTGAGTTTGGTCAACATAGTAAAGGCCTCAATAACTTTATTTGCTTTCTCTTTGTCTCTATAACACTGCTGTATCTTTAGTTCTTGATCTCAGATGAAGACGGTCTTCAACTTTTACTTTTAGCCCTGTAACTTTCTCTCATTAGACAGTCTCACTTGAACAAGCATAAACCCTGCATTGATTTGAGGCTTAAACTGTATAACTAGAAATCCCTTCCTCATATAAATCATGCCTGCTCCATACTGGAAGTCTTGAGTTAGCAGAGTGAAGGAGAAAGGGCAGCTTTTCTTTTTCTTCCAATCTAGTTTATTAACAATTTTCTTTTCTAACTTGCTTCTGAATGGTGAGACATGGGACAAAAATGTGCAGAAAGTCAGGAGTGACACCTAGCAGGCACTGTCATTTCATCCTGGGGAAGTATTTTTCTGGGCTTTATGGACATTAAAATGTGACTTAA
This sequence comes from Bramus lutescens, assembly GCA_001685075.1. Classification (NCBI taxonomy): domain Eukaryota; kingdom Metazoa; phylum Chordata; class Mammalia; order Rodentia; family Cricetidae; genus Bramus; species Bramus lutescens. Next base: position 26,652 of record LOEQ01005013.1, on the reverse strand, counting down.
CCTATGATGGAAAGTTTTATGAGCTCTTCAGAGGATACACTGAAGTTTGGTGCCCAGTGTAAGTGTAGAGGGCCGGTAAGATCTTAATGCGATGGTTAGGTCATTAAGAAGAATTCTTGTATATCTATGACAATGAGATCTTGCTGCCAGGATTGGAATGGTTGCCTGGAAAGAATGTTGTTATAAAGAAAGTCTGGCTCCTTCCCTTAAGTCTTCTCCCACAAATCTCCACTTTCCTTCTCTGACATACACAGAGTATCATTGGGCCTCACTAAAAACCAAGAGGACATCTCCTTGATCTTAGGTTTGCTAAACCATGGGAAAAATCACGTTTTTTCTTGCATAAATCATCCAACCTCATCTATTTTTCATAGAAACAGAACACGATTGTCTGTCTCTGCCTTAGAACCATTCCCCACATTGTTAAGAATGTCTTACCTAGAATTCACTTAATGAGGAAGAGTACATATGCATTCTGGTTTAATCCTCCAACTTCTGGAAACACAATAATTGGGCCAGCACCTTTTATTGATGTCCAATGATTTTCTTACTTAGACTTAAGATGCTCCTTAGCTACCCTCTCCATCAAAAAAAAAGCAGCTGCTACTTCCTTGCCCTGGGAAGCTGCAGCAGTGCGGCCCACCCACAGTGGCCCTGTTTTTTGACTCAGTACCAGCTATTGAGTCCACGGTTACTAGTCCTGCTTTGCTCACTGGAGATGGTGTTTTCTTCTCTAGCTTAATCCTATTAATTGACCAGTGATGAGGTTGTGCACCAATGGACAGAATTGTCCTCAATAAGCCTGTGGGCAGCAGCAGCAGTTCTCACAATTCCTTTCCCAAGTTCTTTCAGTGGAAGATGGTAGAGGTTGATGGAAGCAAGGTACACACAAACTGAGATCTTCTGTGGGCCAACTCCATAGTCTTCAGGTATTTTATTCTATAGTCTTCTGTTGGAGAAGGGAGCCACTTGTTGGTTCCTGGTTGCCTGGCTATCTTAGACTGAAATAATCACACAGAAACTGTATTAATTAAATCACTGCTTGGCCCATTAGCTCTAGATACTTATTGGACAACTCATACAGATTAATTTAACCCATTTCTATGAATCTGTGTATTGCCACATGACATTGGCTCACTGGCTAAAGTTCACAGTGTCTGTCTCTGGTGGCTCCATTGCTTCTTTCTGACTCTGCCTTCCTCCTCCCATGTTATAGGCCAAGCCGGTTCTTTATTCATTAACCAATAAAAGCAACACATAGGCAGAAAGACCTCCCACATCAGTCTTCTACTTCCAGTTCTGAGTAGAGCTGCTGTGTGGTTACTCAATATCAAGCTCTGGGACTATCTCCTCCTATTTCCTTCTAATAATAGCACAGTCAGTGGCATAATTTACTTCTCAGCCTTGAGATAGACTGTATGCTAGAGAGACCATCTACAGGATCAAAGGCAATTTGACCTTTTTTTAGCACAATTGTGAAGATATATATATATATATAATGTCTTAAGACATAAATATTAGCAAAATAATTTTTGATCTTAGTTTTTTACTGATTATTGTCTGAGACTCTAGTTAAAGTTATGCTCAGAGACTACAATTAAGGTGAAAAAGTCACTAGAAAATGTCATCTTCCTTTTATGTTCATTCATGGTCATCATATTGAAGAACTCTAAAGTGCTATTCACATCACAGTCGATTTAGTATGGCCTCATATGCAGTGTGGACTATTCCTACACATGACTTCTCAGTGTGTGTGTCTTGTATGTGTAGAGCAACAGAAGAAATATTTAGAACAGTCACAAAGTGCATGGTTTGCGTGTGCTATATTGATCAAGAATAGGCTTTGAGGAAAAATATAAATAAACATCTGTTTCATCACAATAAGCTTCTGTGTTATGTTCCCTGATAAGTCCTGAGCTCTTAGACCAATGCCTGATACACGACAGGCCACAATATTGATAAATATTTTTTGAACTGAATGTATTGACCATTTATGCTTCATTCTCCTTTACAATTAAGAACTAAAAGTGATACCTCTCAGTTCTCACAGGAGATTAAATTTTACCTTATTCCAACAACAAAAATCATACTTCTACTTTGGTTTTTGAGACCATTTAAATATGCCAGCTATAAACCTAGAGGCTTTCATCAAAATTACTTAGTTCTATTTTCTCAGTAACTCTACAAAGAAAGTATGGTCATTCGTGTTTTTATAGATAAAGAAACAATGAGAATGAGACTTAACTAAGATAACATGAAAAATAGTAAAATGAGAATCCAAATATTAGCCTTTTGATTTTACATCTAAGGGTTTATCTATTGAAACATATGTTTAAGTTTCAAGTAGAAACTGCTTTGTGGTCTACCTTATATATTTTTCGTGTTACATTGTTTGATATTTGTATAGTGGAAAGATAAACTGTATTTTGTCCTTAAACGTTTTTCCTAATCCTTTCTTCACTCAAAATCCTATGGCTAAATGGAAAGTGTGGGTTCTGAGGTGAGTAGTATTGTAGGAGGGGTTTGAGGGGTATTGATGGAGTCATCATATTAAGTTGTAAGTGTACTTGGTTGTGGATACTCTAAAATCTAATATTGGTCAAGGAAACCTATTTAGTTCTAGGAACAACTGGTGGATGCTGAAGGCTTTCTTATGGAGTCAAATGTTCTGTGCTGTAAAGGGTTTCATGATGTATGAGGAGAATTTAGATGTGCCACCCACACTTGCTGTGCACTTCTTTTAATCATATATTGCCCTGGAGTTTTTGCTTGACTTATGTGCCTGTTATTGTCAAGAGTCTATTCAATGACTGAATGAGTGTGTGAAAGGCAATGGCATGGTTGGAATGGGTTGTTCTCTTAAGAACCTACACATCTACTAGAGCCATTTCTGAGCTGTGATGATCCTCCAAATGTGTTCTCTCTCAAAGCGCTAGTAGCTGGAATACATAATCTTTCCCCAAACTAAAGCAAAGGGTGTAAGTTGTGCTCCACAACAGAACAAAAAGATGTGATCCCAGGACTTGGGAAACAGATGCCTAGTCTACTTAAGATGCGCCAGGCCAACCAGGAATATGCAGTAAGATCCTGCATCAAGAAAAGCAAAGCAAAAGGTTACCCAAATTACCCTTTATCATAACAAAGCCATGTTTCTCCTTTCTCTTTGCACAGGGAAATGACTGGGAAGGTGGCATTGTTCTTAAGGTGTTTGTTTTCATGGGTAAAGAAGCCTGGAGTCTCTGAGATGGTCTTTAAGGGCTGGCCAGCTGATTGTGAAAGCCTCCCTTTAACATGCGGTGGATGGGCCCGTCCGTCCATGCCTGCCTTCACCTTTCCCAGGCTGGACTGAGTGTAGCTGGAGACATATTCCTTACCTTCCTGCAGCAAGTCATTTCTAGGAGGGAAAAAATACCTCTCCATAGAACAATGTACCTGTCTGTCTAGCAAGCCCATGGAAGCACAGCTTACTCTTGGAATTCTGCTAAGGCACATAAATTATGAAGGTATTTTATGATACTATTAACTTTTTAAAAAAAAAAGAAAAAGAAAGAACCATCTAATTTGTTATTGTTGATGTTCCTTAGTAGGACAATGAGTAAGAAAATATATAAAATCTTTTAGCTCTCAGAGTTCTCCTCAGGGAAAGCTACATTTACAGATGTCATAACTAGCTTTATTTCACACCCACTTGTTTTTTTTTGTTTTGTTTTGTTTTGTTTCTCTCTCTCTTTCCCTCTTTGACTTTGTAGGGAGAGAGGCTGTTTCCTTTCAAAAGAGACAAAAACGATTACCTTGAACCCTTCCTATTTGAAGCATTCCCATCTTTTAACAAAACTCTCATAAGTGAACGCTAGTCAACTAATTATTCCAATGCAGAAAGCATTAAAATATAGATAAAATATAGAATATTAGTTACACAAAAGGGAATTTGCCAGATTGGATCATCAAAACCCCCCATGTCATAAAAATGTCCTTTCATTAATCAAAATATCACCTGAATGAAGTCATCATGTTTAGCCTGATTGCATTTCCCGCATATATGTGCAGCTGCATTGGCCTCTCATAAATGTCATTTGATTATGAGAAAATAAACAGGGAGGGACTCAAAGGGAGTCAGTCCAGGGCCTGCTTGTTTACCTGCGGCAGCTTTCTTAGCTGAAGAACAAATGTCATGCAAATGGTGCACCAGCAATGAGCTGCCAATCACTCTGGCCTGGCATTCATGATGATTTGCTAAATCATTTAAAGAGACATGCTTTACTAAATGAAAAAATATCAGCGGTGAGGGCCTGTGTTTAAACATGGGGCTGAGTTATTATCCCAGTAGGCTGGAATGAAATGAAGACATCTTCCAATTAAAGCTTGCAGATGAACCCAGACAAACCCCCCTTTTTTTCATAAAGACAGGCAGATTATGATTGGGAAGGAGCAGCGACAGAGGCTTTCATTACACGCTGATTATGGTGATAAAATTCCCAGTGCTGTGTGTCTGCGGGCCCAACTTCACATTTGAAGGTTTTTAATATAATTTCCTTAGGGTGAAATGCTGAAGATTTATTAAACTTTATGAAGGGCTTACAGATCCAATTTAAGAGGACATATCACAGGGCAAAACTGACAGACGATAAAATACATTCCAACTATAAGAAGAAAAAAAAAGCAAGAAGAAAGTTGAGCCGTGAAACTGTTTTTAAACATTTTTTGTTGTTGGCAGTGTTCAAGTGAAATCAATCATTTCCCCCTGAGTGTTACAGCCTAGTTGCTCCACTGAAGTTTCTTCATGCTTTTACAGGTTTGTTTTCTACCCACAGAAGGGATGCTTAGAGAGTTCGCCTAATTTAATCCTAAATAATTAAAGAAATAAAAACACCCAAATAATCTTGAAGCCATTGATTCATAGGAGCACTCGACACTCAGTTTTCCTGGAATGAGCCATGTCTCCCAGCATACCGTCATTTACTAAGATACTCCCCAGATCTCTTCCCTCCTTCCATTTTCATTTTAAGCATTTGTCAGACAAGTTGAGCAACTTTAATTGGCTCATTTTTTTTTTTTGATTCTAAAGATCCAAAGGATTTGCAGAGAGGCCTTTGGTTTTTATCATGACTCCACTAAGCTATGCCCGAGGAATGAATTCAGGTAGGATATTTATAGGAAAACAGAGAGCATAGACATGTGTTTTCACTGCCAGTGAAAAAAGCTTTTCTGGCTTCAATATAGTTTAGGTGACTTCCAATCTTCGCTCATCCTTGAGCACAGGCTCCAGGTAAGAAAGCAGCTACAGAACCAGGCAGTCAGAGCCAGCCAGCCAGCCATTGTGGGTCACGACTTTAATCCCAGCACCCAGAGGCAGTGGCAAGTGGATCTCTGTGAATTGAGACCAGCCTGGTTTACAAAGTGAATTCCAGGCCAGCTAGACACCCTGTTTTAAAGAAACAAATCAGAAACAAAACTCTGGGGCTACAGAAATGTCTCCGCCAGTAGAAGTTAGGTTCACGACAAAAAAGACAAAGAAAGTAGCCACACGATACTTAACTTGCTCTTACTGACTTCATCTATGAGTTTCTACTCTGGGAAGTTTGCCTGCTTTGGTCTATGGATGAGATTTCTCTGTCTAGGCTTTCCGGTTCCCCTCTCCCTTTCTTTATTTTTTTCCTTCCTTCTACAACCTTTTAAAATTAATTTATATATCATAAAAATGTGCTTGTGTTTGGTCAGGCATGGTGGTATAACCGGTAACCATAACTACTCAAAGACTAAGGCGGGAATGAGGTGGAAATCATGAGTTGGAAAAATGACTAGTCTATGGCTAGTCACTATAATGGAAGCATTCAAGCCAGGCTGTTTGACATCTCAGCTGGCTTTCTACCTCCAACAGGCAGTGAGTGACTCAGTTAACTTATTCATGTAGCTACAAAATGTATGTATCTCCTATTGGCTTCATAAGGGTGGTAAGAGAATGATGAAATAAATGTATTATGATATGCTTCATTGAAGAAATAAGATGGATTTCCTTTTGCTGAGCAGTGAAGCATCAATGACATGATGATATATCAAAGAAAACCTGATTTCCAGTCTCCCGGCTCTGTTACTCTTCTGTGTTAATTATATAACCACAGACTAATAATAGGACAGAGGTGTGAAGAAGGTAGATACTTCTTATTACCTACATTATTATTAAGAGACTTATTTACAATACAACTACTCATGACTCATATTATACTAGGTCCTAAGAGAAAATTAATTCAGCTAATAACAATGACATAATGTAGATGAGTATTTTAATTAATATTCACAGACTCTCCATGGCTAATGAATGAAGGGAGAGAGTGACAAAGATGTTGCATGACATTTTTCAATGCTTTCTTCTCATAACTGGGTACTTCACACAGAAGCGGTTTTGCTTTTCGTTTGGGGTGGGTGTTGTTTGTATCTGTGCCCTTGTTGCTGCCACAGCTTCTGTTCAGGACTGTGATTCAAATAACTCAGGAGCCTCCTATTTCCTTACTCATTAATGCACTACAAAGTGTTTTGCAAAGATCTACTTGAGGATCCAAGGAGTTTCTGTCCATTTAGGTTGCCATAGCAAAATGCCTTCACTGACTGGCTCACAGCCAACAACAACAAAAAAGCCTAATTTCCGAATTGTAGACTGAGGTCAAGGCACTGGAGAATGGGCTATCTAGGGAGGACCTGTTTCCTCATTCATAGATGGCATCTTCTGGCCATGCTCTTTGTGATGGCTGGGATAAAAGAACTTTGGATCCCTTCTAAAAGAGTAATCCATGCTTGAGGGCCCTGTTATGCTAATCACCCCTCCAAAGATGCCTTGGAGGTGAGAGGCTCAACATATTAAACATCCTTTCATGTGGAAGGATGTTCACCCTGATCTTTGTAATTATTTGTTCCAGTTGGCTCAACCCAGGATCATACGTTACCCATCCTTTCTAGCTCATTTCATTGAGCCCTTATGGTATGGGATTTGATCAGAAAAACAAAGTCACCGAACATAAAAAAAAAAAAAGGAACAAACAAGCAAAGACTTCAACCTTGGTCGTGGTGACCTGAAGAAAGGCTGGCACACTTTGCTGAAGAGTAGAACAAGCCCTTGGCCTAGAATGAGATAAACTTTAAGAATCACAGTGTCAGGTGAGGGCCTGACCCTGGCTGCTTCTCCATGCCCATCAGATGAGCCAGATTGTTCCAGAATACAGATCATCTTGGGGAATCCAATAGTCCTGAGAATCAGCATTCACCTTCGGTATGTGGCTGCTGCTTTGGTTCTGGATTTTGAAACATCATATCTTGGTGGTCTGCCCTAATCATGAGGATAAAGCAATGTGGCACAGTGAAAAATCTGCTTTCCTCTATCCTTTGCAACTTAATTTAATCATACCCCTCCCTTTGATAGTCTACAACTTTCAGAATCATGCTGCCATAGTTAACTTCACTAGTCAACTTGATACACCTGAGAAGAGAGAAACTCAGTTGAGTATTTTCTCCACTGGAATAGCCCATGTGCATGTCTGTAGAACATTTTATTGATTGACAATTGCTATAAGAGGGCCTAGCCCACTGTGGGTGGTACCATCCCTCGGCAGGTAGACCTAGGCTTTATAAGAAAGGTAACAGAGCAAACCAGGGAAACAAACCAATAATCAATGTTTCCCTGTAGTTTCTTCTTCAAGATCTTGCCTTGAGTCCCCGCCTTTACTTCTTCGATGATGGGCCATGGAATGTAGCCTGCAAGCTAAATAACCCCTTTACTTCCCCCACCTAAAGAACATATAAAACAAGCAAGGGTTAACTATTCTTGTCCATTTACCATTACATTCACTTTTCTAATCTGTTTGAACTGAAGACTAAGAAACAGTTATGTCTCACTTTATTCTTATTTATTATTGCATGGGTATAGAATCATTTCAGGTAACTAGTGAACTGGTAATGTTGTTAGACAGTGTGTTAAATCTATAAAGCATCCCCTGAGGATTGTAGAATAAGGGAAGTCAGGACAGCATTCCTCCCCTCCAGCAAGCAGGGAATGGAGGCTTTCCACCTGCAGCAGGCTGTAACTGTAAAAATATCCAGATCTTCCTCTGGATCCTTTCATTGGTGAATGAATTATTGCACACTCCCTTCCCAGTGGCCCAAAGGCCTTTACACAGCATTAAAATTACAGTGTTGTTAGAAGTAAGGAAGATGTGTGGAGAGGCAGTGTTTAGTTTGTAATAACACATTATAGAGCGGTAAATCTTCATAAAGCATTGCCTGGTGGGACTGATAGGAACTTCCATGAGCATTTGAACTGATGCTCCATGTTATAGGGCAATACACTGGTTTTCTCAGGTCACAGGCAAACTGAAGGAAAGGGCAGGCAAAAGGTGAAAGAGAAATTAAAAATGGACAATAAAGGAAGCATTCTATAAAGCAAAGGTACAATCTTTGGGGAATTGTAAAGTGACATTTAAATTCCAAGAGTGAGAAATGAAATAGAGTTGAAAGATGATATTGAGAATTAGAAAAGTACCAAATGCAGTCTTTTGCCCTTTATATTTAAGTCCAAATGGATTTTAGGAGACTCAATTCAAACTGTGTTTTGGGCAAGGCACTCTTTCATACTCCGTGTTAGGATGAAGTTATAATGATTCCTGATTAGATGGGAATTAAGATCATGAAGAAACAGAAAAATCCAATTTAGGATAGGCCCATATAATTTTGGAAATGAGAGAAATGTAAGGCAAAGATTTAACGTCTTTGGTGTGTGGCCAGAAGGACAAATGAGTTTGCAGCAGTAGCAAGAAATATTGCATAGTGTGGCCACTCCAGGAACATTGGCAGTAGGGCGTATGCGTCCTCTGGAACTAATGGACAGCCCAGGTAGGCCAGGGGCTGATGTTTTTATGAGTCAGTAGTGGAAAAGCTTGTATGTTGGTAGGTAACTCTGATGTTGATTTGAGATGTATTTGCTTGTTTTTTAAAAAATTACTCATAATTGTATGCAAGGAAGGTTGGATCAGTGAATATGAAGAAAGGGGTAAAGGAGTGTGTGTGTGGCAAAAAAGAGATTGGAGGTTAAAGATACTCCTAGGTGAACTGAATTGGGGTCTTCAACTGTGACCCATGCAGAGAAGGAGCAATAAAGGACAATAAAGAGCAATAAGGGACTGCTGAAGACTGAGAATGAGTGGGGATGGGAATACATGAGAGATTTGTTTTTCACATCTTGCAGAAAGACATGGATTTAGAATTCAGAATGGCTGGTACTTCATTGGATGGGTAGATACTTAGCTTCTACCACAGTGAGCTCTAAGTCTATGCTATGTTGGTGAACAGATGGATTATATATGATACTTCCCAAAGGAGCACCAGCCTGCAGTCAGAGTGAAACTAGGTGGAAAGAAGCATTTTGCCAAATGGAATGTGGAAGACTGTCAGAGGAAGAAAATCAGGTTCTCTGGACTCTGATGAGGGAAGGGTCCACTTCTCTAGTGGGAAGGCAACATTGAGAGAAGATTTGGGGGAAACAGGAAGCAGTAGACATGGACATAGAGGAAAACCTAGTAGGACTGAAATATTTGTATGAACATTAGGAAGAAGAGTAAAAAAGGTAACATTTACCTGGAAAACTTTCAGGATGAATCCCGCGTCCTCGCTTCCCATCCCTCTCCCCTCCTTTTCTGTCCCCTCTTTGCTCTAACCTCTTTTTTCCGCTTTCCTGTTCTTTTGACACCTCCCTGATTACAGCAGTTGTCTCTTCCATCGGATTGCAGCAGACATCTCTTCCATCGGGGTATGCTGGTGGTGCACACCTTTAATCCCATCGCTGTAGCACAACCTGGTCTGCAAGGACAGCTAGGGCTCTGTCTCAAAAAACAAACAAATGGACAAATGAACAACAATAACAACAAAAACCCCTGAAATGAAAACAAAACAGCAACAACAAAAGAAGCCCCTTCCCATATGGTCTTGATCATTGACCTCCATATCATCTCCTATGTGTAATAATAGAATTAGTTAAAATATGCAAATGTCTTCCATAAACTCAGAATAAAACATCAAGGAAATAACTACAAGATGGGAATAAAAATGAACAGAGCTGGCTTACAAATACCTTGAGCATAGCCACATAACCGATCTATCAAGACAGATACCTCAGACGACTTCTCTATGTTCCAAAGATGAGAAGAGACATTTATTCCAACCTCTTTATTTTCTTCTAAAGAAATTCAACTTTAGATGATGATTTAATATTTAGTGTCTCTAGAAAAATTTGGAACACTCGGCATCAATACCTGATACTTAGCCCTGGAAACAAAACAACTAAGAGCCTTACCATAGATTTTATAAGCAGTGTTTCCCATAGGTCCTGAAGTTCAGATCAAGACTAGTTTAGGTTTGAGGCCAAGGCAGTGTTAGAATGAATCTGTTTCTGGGAGGACTAAGGTCCAAAACTGGCATTTTGCCCTGGGCATATATTTCAGAATAGTATAAAACATACATCTGATAGCAAAGAGCACTCTGAGATTTCCAGCTGTTTTGAACCAAAGCAAAGGAAGCAGAAAATAAAAGCTAAGGCACCATGTCCCCCACGGCTTGGTCCCGGAAACCTGACTGGGGCGATGAGAGAATGATAAAATCACAGATAGACATGCAGAAAAGTTGGGATCGAGAGAGTAGTGCTGACTCTAATGGATAAGCATCTCCTGTGCAATGACCCAGAACCTGAACACATCTATTATGCACAATCCAAGAAGGAGTTAGCTAGTTTTGGTGGGAGGTTTCTTTAGGAGAGCTGTCATAGTCATATCACCCATGAGGAGGATGCTACAGTTGTCAGGTTTTGTACACCCTGGATAATCATTTTTAAACACCTGTACTTAGACCAGAAGAAGGTTTCTCATGCCTCTGAGCCTTGCTTGGAGGGAGGCTTTGGCATTTCTATGGGTCTGAGGCCTTGCTCCCTGTCAATAACACATGTTTACTCAGGACTTCATCCATGCCTTACATATTCACCCAAGGATACTTTTGCTCCCCACGCTATGTGAAAGAGTCAGAATTAAGCAGTATTTTCTTATTTATTTGTGATTTTGATGGTCTTCTAAGATGCACAGGGAAATTTCAGAAGAAAGCTGGACATGGGTGCTTAACTGACAGGGCTAACAATTCAAGACCGTATTCTTTGGAGCAGGCCGAGTACTCAACCTGCATTCTCCAGTAGTGATTCTGACATCTGAAGAGTGATGTCTCACCTTTCATCATGAAAGCATACCAGCTAAGCTTTCACCTCTTTTTAGAGTTACTGACTTAGGGCTTTCATTCATATAGGGGTGAAGAACAGACCATAGAACCACCTACTCTTAATGCAGAGGTGTCTTAGTCAGGGATTTTAATTACTGCGAAGAGACACCATGATCATAGTAACTTATACAGCGCTTATAAAGCAAACATTTAATTGAGATTTTAGAGATTTAGTCCATTATCCTCATGACAGGGATCATGGCAGTGGGCAGGCAGACATGGTGCCAGAGCTGAGAGTGCTACATCTTGACTTGCAGGTGAAGGGAAGTTGACTGATTGTCACACTGAATGAAGCTTGAGAAAAGGTACCTCAAAGTCTGCCACCACAGTGACACCTTCCTCCAGCAAGACTACCCTTACTCCAGAAAAGCCACACCTCCAAATAGTGCCACTTTCCTTGGAGGCTGTTTTCTTTTGAACCATCACAAGGGGTGGCAGTGTTAAGTCATGCCTGCTGATAGCCCATTCCTAAGCACTCTATCCATGTTGTCCCAAATGACACCTTGCCTCAGGGACAGGTAGGTAACTTTGTTTTCTACCTACCTGGCCCTGAGGCAAGATGTCATTTGTGTGGCACTCCTGAGGAGATGTGAACAAATGTCTACCCACCCCAGAAAGGGAACTGATGTCAGAGTGAAGGACAACAAAGTCCAACTTGGTGAACCAATGTTTCATTGGGGTTGTTTGTAGGAATACGGGTGAGGGGCTGCTTATAGTAGCAGAAATGACTCTAAGACAGCTGTATCCCAGAGTCACCCCAGCATGGATGACAGCTGATAAATGTTGGAAAGTTGAAGAATCTGAGCAATCCGCAGGCAGCTCAACAGGTTGGAGGATGTTCTTTGCGGGTGGCTCAGTTAGTCCGAACTGAGTCTCTTCCAGATAGTTCAGCCAATCTTCATTCTTTCCTCAGTTTCCTCCTGACTCTTTGACTAGTCCTTCATATGCAGAATCTAGCCTATGATATATGTATATATGTAATAAGTGTACATGTAGACATATTTTAGAAATGAGAACATGAAAGGCTAAATATTAGGGAAGAAAGGAAAAACCGAATGCAGGTAAAGGAAATGCAGGTTATGAAGGATAATATAAAACTAATTGTTTTTCTAGTTTTAACTTAGTTTGGAATTTGGGGAGGTTTGGTAGATAAATACATAAAGATATACTCCACAGTGAAAGTATAAAATCCAATGTGAAGCTCACAGCTTCCATTCTGAATAGCTACCCTCACTGTACAGTTTATTGAGTTGTATACTCTTTGCATCTGATAATTTCAGTGCATGATCTTTTAAAAATTGCAGCAATTTTGTAATAAAGATTAATTTTAAAGACCCTCAACACCTAAAACAACTCTCCCAACCATGTTTATATCACATCTGATACAGAACATCAGAACTCTGTTTCCAAGGCCTAGGAAAACTGTATCGTGTTTTGGCTAACAGCTAACAATGGCAGACAGCACTGCAACATGCTAAGCAAGGGAAATGAAAAGTTGCAGTGATTATAAGTTCTTTCTTGCTATTCTGAAGGAAACCTCATTCTGAGCTCATTCTGGACTCCCCGGTTTTCACTTTCCTTCCACTCTTTGCCTTGGCTAGGGTACCCGCCTTGTGTTAGTCCATGATCGACTTCCCTCTGTACCCTGCCTCTCTTGTTCTGTGCTAGTGCATATTGATTATCAGGACAGAGGCTCTCTGGCCATGGCCCATATCAGCTGCTATTGCGTCAGTAATAGATTCCTTCAGCGATGCAACACTTTTAGTCACCAGAGTATAAATGGAAGCACAGAGTCACAGAACCTCAGAACTAAAATGAGCCTTGGAATTTGTGAAATTCAATTTTAACCTTTAACAAATGATATAGCGAATCCCAGAGAAGTGAGAAACACACATACGCTCTCTCTAGAACTGAAAATGAAAGATTTGAGGCCTCATACCAATGAGTTTTGTGGTAAGTCCAGCTATGTGCTTTATTGCTGTACACAGTGCCCTTCTAGTGCTCCAAGACATGCTGAGGATGTCGGTGTCATCATATTTGTTTAGCTGCAAGATAAGCTAAACTAAGGAAGAATCCAAAATGAAATAAACCTTATATTAATGGAAACTCAAGTGTAGAAAATATAAGTATTATTCCTCTGTTTCATAAGACACCTGCTGTGGCATTTTGAGACAATGTAGGAGACTAGAGTAACTCTTTGAAAATTTCAGACAGTTAAACCTCTTACACTAGGCAGTTACCACTTTGCACCTGACTAACAACCTATCAATGAAGACATTCTTGTCTCACTTGCAGAGTGAAGAACCACGCAGACACTATAGGGTTGTCCAGATAGTTAGATACAAGACACAAGAAAGACATGGAGAACTACTTTATACATTGCTTTGCATGTTGGTCTTTTCCCACTGGCCCATTCTTCCCCACCCTTCTTCTGTCCTCTCTTAATTGCTGTTTGCCTGAGACAGGGAGGGGGTAAGCCTTCTGAGGGAAACCAACTGTGTCCTGTGGCTTCTTAGCTGGACTCGGTTAATTTGGAAGCCTTTGCTGGCAGGTGATCACAGGTGGAGACAGTGGTGCATACCACACCTATCACTTCATTCCTAGTTCATGCTCTGGTTCTGGCAATGCTTCCATGCCTCAAACACAACTTTTGTGAAATAGAGCTATCATTTAAACCCTCAAAAATATTTCCCTCCTCTTGCTTATTAGATCTCAAGATGATAGAGTCTTTTGGCAACTGGTATTCAGTGTGCCCAAATCCCCTAAAGGGACCTATAATGGTTAGTGAATAATTTCTTTACAGTCTCTAATTGTCTCCTTATACTTTCATTGGAGCAAATTTTCTTTGCCTGCCCTGGGCCCTCACTGAGATAGCCGATCTGGGGTTAATCACAATGGCCTGAATTCATCATTTGTCTTCTTTGCTGCAGTGGCAGAGCCATCATCATAAAGGATAGGATCGATTCTTGCTCATTTTGTATCTCATGGATCCACTAATCCCAGAGAAATGCAGCAAGCCTGAGCAGGAGGTTGACTCTCAGCTGCCAGTGAACACTGAATATGCAAGAGATCATTAGTGACAGAAGGACGAACAAGCCAGTGCTATACTTAGTTTATGTCAATCAATTCTAACATTCCCTCCAGAATTTCGAAAAGTAGCATAATAACTATTATTGTTATAGAATTTGATCACATTCCACGAACAAAACATAGCTAATTTGGTTGAGTAGTTGCTGGACAAGCAGCTATTTTAAGAAATAACTCTGTTTACAAAATGGGGCAAGTGCTAGTTGTCAGAACATCAAACTAGAGAGATCTTGGAAGAGGGAACCTCAACTGAGGAATTACTTCTATCACACTAACTTGTGGGCATGTCTGTCAGGGTATTTCCTTGATTAATGAATGATATGGGAGAGTACAGCCCACTAGGGCAATGACACTCCTGAGCAGGTAGTTCTGAGTTATATAAGAAAGGTAGCTCAATATGGGTAGGGAAACAAGCCAGTAACAAGCATTCCTCTGACCTTTGCTTTAACTCCTGTCCAGAAATTACTGGATGATGGACTGTAAAAAGTAAGATGAAATAAACCCTTTCCTTCCCAAGTTGCTTTTGGGTCAGTGTTTTTTCATAGCAACACAGCCAAACTAGAACAGCATGATTTGTGGGTAGGCTTTCAGCAATCCCAATTTTCCTCCAGAAAAGAGATTTTCTTAGGATGTTTGTTATTGCTTGAATCTAAAATGTTGCCAATAGGGACGTTTCAGAACCATTGGTGTGGTGTGGAAGGTGCTTCTGTCTATGTGTTACTTTTTTTGGTTAATGAATAAAGAACTGCTTTGAGCCTATGGCAAGGGCAGAACAGAGCTAGGTGGGGAAAGCTAGGCTGTATGTTGGGATAAGGAGGGAGGAGACAGAGAGACACCATGGAGCCACCACCAGAGTCAGCCATGCCAAAACTTTGCCAGTAAGCCACTGCCATGTGGCAATACACAGATTAATAAAAATGAGTTAAATTAACACGTAAGAGTAAGCCAATAAAAAGCTAGAGCTAATGGGCCAAGCAGTGATTTAAATAATATGGTTCTTGTGTGATTATTTCAGGTCTAAGTTAGCCAGGCGGCCAGGAAGAATAAGCAGCCCCTTTCCCCAACACACTGGACTTATCTAGTGTCATTAATTTTAGGAGTTTCTAGAAGCTTTGGTAAGTGGGTCACAGAGAGTGTTATACCTGCCTACTTCCTGTTTGACCCTCTCTTTTCTGGTTCTGTATGATATGATCATGTTCCACTACATTCCCCTGACAACATGGAATAAATTCTTCACCATCTTCCTGGTTCTGAAAGACTTAAACCATGAGTTAAAATAAATCTTTAAGCTCTTTGTGTAAGGCATTCTGGTTACAGAAATACTGAAGTAAGTAAAACCTCACCTTTTCTTTTTTATCAGTCATTTGCAGCTACCAGTATTGACTAATCCTTCTCAAGGTCAAACAAAGATATATTTTAGACAGACAGGTCATCTTCAAACATTTCAGAGCTCTATAGAATATGGCATTTGAGATATTTTAATAACATAGGCTTTTTTTTGTAACAATGAGACACATCTGCTCCTGTTAGCACCTATCTACTTCAGAGAAGTAATGTGCATCAAAGAAACACCATATGGAGTTTATTTTGGGGATGGAAAAAGTAAGCCACTGGGTAAGAAAGTGACACAGCTTCTCCTGCAGACAATATGCTGTCCTAATTAGACAAGCAGGACAAAAAAAAGTGACTATCAAACATTGTCAAGACAAGGAGGGATAGCCCTTCACAATATCCTGCTGCACAGAAAAGTCTAGCAGATATACTAGGCCTGTAGGCTGAAGATGAATGCCCCAACATTGCAGAGGAACTTTGGGTGACTGTCTAGGCAGCCAGCTGTTTCTGTCGTTTCTCATATTTTTTAAAGTTTGCTTGCTCACACTTCCTGCTTACTAAATTAATATATTTTCCTTCTTGGGTCTCTGAAGGAGTTGAAGACTAGATATGGTTTTCTTTGTTTACCAGATGTAGAAAGCAAATTATGCTAGAATGTAAATTAGGTACAAGACTTTGGACTCATCAAAAAATAGATAAAGAAGTATTTCCTCTGAATTTGTCAAATGCAAATGAACTAGACATTGTTGATGTACATATTGCCTGTATATATTGTTTATAGTTTTTTACTTATTATATAATTTCTTTTATTAGTTATAGTCTTTTTATTTTAGACAAAAGAGAGAAATACAGTAATATTTTATCTGTATTTTAGTATATAAAGCTTGCCTGAAGATCAGAATGTAAAGCTAAGCCACTAGAAGCCAGGAAGTGGTGGCACACACCTTTAATCCCAGGATTTAGGAAACAGAGGTAGATGGATCTCTGTGAGTTCAAGGTTAACCTGGGCTACACAAGATCAATCCAGAAATAGATCCAGGTGGTGGTGGATCACTCCTTTAATCCCATTGTTGGGAGTCATACACCTTTAATTGTAGTACTAGGGAGGTAGAGACAAGAGCGATAAGACTGGGCAGAAATAAGAAAGAGACAGGAAGTCACTGGAGTGTGGAGTCTCAGGATTTATGGAGATAGGATCTTGCTCTTTTGGTCTGAAGATTTGGTAGAGGTGTTATATCACTCTAATGCTTGACAGCTTTGCTCTTCTGATCTTCAGCTTTAACTCCAATATCTGTCTCTGAGTTTTTATTATTTATGCTACAATCTGCTTTACTTTAGACACTGTAGAAGTTGTTTTCTTGTGGGGTTTTTTTGGCAAAAGAAACCATCTATTTATTTTTCTCAACTAATCTTGGGAGTACTATAGAAGGAAAATGTCTTTATAATAGATGGGTGTCTTAGTTACTGTTAGTTGCTCTGAAGAAACACCATGACTAAGGCACTTTTTAGAAGAAAGTACTTAATTGGTGACTCTTACAGTTTCAGAGAGTTAATCAATGAGGATCTTTGAAGCACATTTAATAAGAACTCAGAGACAGAAATCGGGGTTCAACCTGAAGGTCAGAAAAGCAAAACAGCCAGCCACTGGCATTTACCTTTACCTCAGTCTGAAATGGTGATCTTGCTCCCAGAAATCTCAGAATGAAGCTACACCTCCTAATCCTACTCAAACCCTACTTCACCAATTGTGGACCAAACAATAAAATACATGATCCTATGTGGGGGCATCATTTATTCAAACTACCAGAGTGAAAGATGGGACAATGATAGAGTATGAAACACTCATGTTTTGTCTGAGATGTTGACTGGACTTAAGTCTTTCATTTTTTTCAACTACCAATATTTAAGACATTAATATTTATTAAGTTTTGCCAAGTGACAAATGTGGGGAGGGGAAAGAAGATAAAATCTGTTTCTGTGTGTGGAACAAATCCATCAGGGAAGGAAAATGCCTGAGGGAGTTACACTGTACTTCAGCAAGTAGGAAGATAACAAAAGTTGCATGTTCTCTGTTGTCTGTTCCATTTGGATGGAAAGATAAGGGGCTTAGACCTTGATCCCAGGCTCCTTCGTTCCAAAAGTACCTCTGGGATCAGTGTATGGCTGCACTTTGGAGAGCACAGAGCTGTGGGAAGACCTTCAATGAGCAGCCCTGTGGTAGTATCTTCAGGGAGGAGCCCTGAGTCTCTGCTGACATAAGAAGAGAGGAAGGGAAGAAGGGAGAGTTATAAAAAGACTAAAAAGATAAAAAGAAAAGTGAAAGAAAGAAGGAAGAGGAAGAGTGGGTTGGGGGGAAAGAATGAGAAAAGAAGCTTGGTTGAAAACCATCAACCTAAAGCGAGACATGTAAAAATATTTCCAACGTTGTAGATAACAAATATTTTAATATTTATAGTCATAGAGTCTGTCTCCTGATCTGTTCCTTTCCTGTCACAAAAGTAAGCATATCAAATAAGCAAGCAAAGCAGCATGACCATAGAGATGGCTCAGAGGTTAAGAGCACTGGCTGCTCTTCTAGAGGTTGTGAGTTCAGTTCCCAGCAACTGTATGGTGGCTCACAACCACCCATAATGAGATCTGGTGCCTTCTTCTGGCGTGCAGGTTATACATGCGGACAGAACATTGCATACATAATAAATAAATAGGTTTAAAAGGGATGGGCATGGTTGGGTTCTAATAAAGTTTTATTAATGGGATGTTGAAATGTTCATGTGTTTTACATATCACTAAATATGATTTTCTATTCCTCTGTTATTTAGACATGTAAAACTCATTCTTATATAGCCTTAGTGTGCAATCTAGGTTTGGCCCATGATCCATTGCTCCCAAAATTTCATGCTAGAATTAGGAGCCTAAAGATGGAGGAGCACTATACCCCATGGCTCTGCTGAACCACCTGATTTTAGAGTTTCCAAATCCCTTCAAAGCTGTTGAGCAAGAAACGATGAGAAAACATTGTTGTTAACCAGAGATAGTGTGTCCCTGTGACCAGGGTCAGGTAGTGGGGCTCTGTGAACCTCATTTGTTTGCCTCTAAAACAGATAAACTGACTGACCTGTTGATGATAAAATAAAAGTTATGCAAAACAAGTTGTGTTCTTGCATAAACCTGGTATGGTATTTTGAAAAATGCAACTGCATCAGGAAGAATCAGAAAGCCTATGCACCGCACCATGTACTAAACGTGCTACCTGGAAGGGGATCCTCCCTAGATGGTGATGGGGTTTTTGCCCTCAATCTCCCTGCATCCCAGCAACTGAAGATTCGCTGGCTTTATTGCACATTATCTTTCTTTTCTGCCTCTCCTCATTAGTGCATGAGAGCACTGCTCTATGGCTCTTGCTGGTTGTCTCCATCTGATGAAGCTCACATGGCTCTACCTACCCAGCCATGGCCTGTGCTTGCTCACAGCTTAACAGCTGTCTGGAAGAGCATCCTTTCTACAGCACAGCATAACTGTTCTTCCAAAGTCAGGCACAATATGCCTGTGGTTAATACATTTGGATAGGTAATCAATTGTCTTCCTGAGGGTGGCAGACATACAGTTTTTTAGGGAGACCATGCCATGCTTGCTGTGCTAAAGAATTTCTTAGAAACTTAAAAATGTTCTTATTAATTGTGTTTTTAGGCATCCTATCAACCTATGCTAAGCCCATAGTTTTTCTGATTGTGATCATCCCTTTTCATCCTCCCTCACCTAGAGTGACCAGGTACCATAAGACTACATTTTGTCCACCTTTCTGGGTTCTCATTTTCACCTGAAAGTGTTGAGCTTTCTATTGTTGTTTTCCAGGTTTTGCTTTATCGAATACACTGTGATTTCCTAGAAAGACTCAAACAATTTCTCACAATGGAGACTGCTTTGGCCCACTTTCTTGTCTCTAGCATTGCTTATTTTATTTGTATGTATCATGTAGTATGTACATTTAAAATTTTTTCTTTCCTTTTATTCCTCTTTAGAGCCTGCTTAGAATTCCTCAGCTAAGACATTTTGGAGAGGACTTTGCTCAGTTAAAAAGTATTTGGTTAGAATGAGGTTGCTTACTCTTCAGAGTACATGGTTAGGCCACACCTTTTCTGTAATTTTATTAGGTACATGCCATCCCAGCCACAGTTTTCTGAACTTTGGGCTTGCCGTCTCTGTCTGGCTTCATCTTCTTGAGCTCCTGTCATAGCCACCCTACCAGGAATAGCATTTCCGAGTACAGAAGGGAGATGAACTAGCTTCACTATTCTCTGGTGGCATTCTTCCATTCATTTTAAATTCTAAACCTCCTATTATACGATATATCTCCAATGTTCTAATACAACCATCCTCACTACAGTCGGACATACACTTCTAATGCCAACAGAGTGAAAGAGAATTGTCTAGAGCCTCCTCAGGAAACTTGGACCACAATTTTTATGAAATGGGGGAAAAAATCACTCAGTGAAGAGGTAGAGAAGAGGCGCTCTTCTTTCCTTTGAAAGGACTTTTGAGTAGTTTTAATAACAAACCATTCTGGGCCATTGCTATTGTATCCAAGAGGTACCAGCATCCCTCACTTCTGCCATCTGAGCTTGAACGGCATCACTTGAATTCAATCAAGTACAGCCCTCCGGTTACTTTTATCTCTAATTGCAGGTATTGCAGCCAAGCTTCTTCCCAAACGCTGGTGCTCTGTGTTCATTAGCTTCCTTGTAAAGGTGATAGCCAGGGCTACACCTGACAGAGCTGGAAGGTGGTGCCTGCAGAGGTGAAGAAGGGCAGTGGAGGAGGTAGGCATCCTGGTTGTCCATGTGTTTAATTTTACCCAGTTGTTTATGTAGGTAAAGCTCTTTGGAATCTCTTTTAGTTATTGTAATCCTAGAAAACAGAAACCAGCGTGAAGATGTTCTAATTATTTATGAAAAGTTACAACATCTCTCCTTTTATGATTAAAACTCAGCTAGCGTTCTTGTTGTGCTGATGACCAATAGAACATAGACTGCATGCTTTTGAATACTAGAAACTCAGTTAGGGCAGCTAGAGTTGGGTGAATGTTAGGATACTCTCGGGTTTAATCCTGAAATGCACACACCTCATAGTTGGGATATGTGCCCAGTGATTAGAACTGCCCTTCACACTGGTGAAGGCAACGGATTTGTCCAAAATACTGGGTTCTCACCTGTCTGCAGGTGGGTGGGACTGAGATCCCCAGGCAGGAACACCAGAGGCTTTGGTTAAGCAAAATACGAATGTTGGAAGGATTGAAGATCGGTGGAAGTGCAAGATGACAAGGAGCCTGCCTTCTCTCTGGTCTACGGAGACATGATTTCTGCTCCCTGGGGCAGAGCTGCACTAGCCCTGCAGCCCAGGACACTTTCCTTTGTGTCCTTAAATACTCTCCTTGAAAATGAATAGGGAGATTTGTAATTCTCTGTATGAATCAGAATCCCAGACAGGCATTTTCTGAGTATTTAATGAAATGACGCAGCATACAAAGAAGTGAACAGAGTTAAGGGGAACAGGGCCTGATGATGAAGCCACTCCCTGGTACTGGTGGTGGTGGGAGGCCGGTGCTCATCAGAGCATCAGAGAAAGCAGTATGTCCCAAGGGGAGCATTAAGGACCATTACATCAGCAAGGATGGAGAACTCTGCCACCTTGCAGACAAGACCTAAGGACGTAGGAAACCTCCACTGGGCTCAGCCTTAGGCTTTCTGTAGTGGTTCCTACTGACTGAGACCAGCTGGCAGCAGAGGCGTGTCAACCTTTGGTGATTCAGGCTTCTGACCAAGGATTGGTCCTAAGGGATGGGCAGGGTGGAAGAGACAAGACGCTGGCGAGTTCTCCTCACATAACCCTGCCTCTGCATCATTTCCCCCAAACTCTTGGCTTTCCGTCTTTCCGTCTTGATTTTCAGCTCCGGGCCTTATGCTCTCAGTTTCCCTGCTTCGCAGGATTTCTTTGCTCTGCTTGCTGTATGTGCCATTGCTTGGTGCGATTGGCACAGAAGGTCGGCTCCATATGTGGCCTGCGAAGCCTCCCACCCGCCCAGCACAGCTTCGCTCAACATCCAGAGTGTGCAGGGCGCTCGCTCATGCCAGCGTCCTCACCTGCGTGGGCTTTGTAGTCTCAACCGCCTTCCGGAACCGGAAACCTTTTCCACACCAATATTTTGAAGTCACGCTTTGAGGCTGCAAATCTGTCACTGTTATATCCTTTCACATAGCGCCGTTTATATTTTGAGTGTTGCGTAGTAAATTGTAATTGCCACCAACTAAAATAGATATAGGAAATAGGAAGTGTGGGCATTTCTCATAATTTCTCATTCTCGTTGAATCTTCCCCTCGGTGAGACTGCAGTAACAGCTCTTGCATAAAATACCAAGGAACAGGGTGGCCTGGAACAGAACTGTGTATTCTCAGCAAATTGCATTAAGCTTATAGTCTGATTCCTAGGCGATTTTCTCTCCACAGGAATTTTGAAGACTCCCATTGAGAATACATCTACTTGACAAAGCCCAGTAGACTAATTTAAATTGCTTGGGGTTATGGTCACCGGAAATGAATGAATGGATAAAGAACAAAATTTACATCGTTGTCACCCTTTTTATGGGGAGCTAAGGGAAAGCTCAGATCTCAGAGTTAAGATCCGCAGTGCTGTTTCTGACATAGCTCTGGGTGTATGTATCCTTTGGATACAAGGAAACTCTAGCACATTGGTAGGATTTTCCCCAGACTTGCAGCTAAGCATTGCAGTGACAAGTGAGATTCATGCCCATCACTGCCACCGTGGACAGAACAATTATGTGTCCCACCTCCCCCAGAGCTCCTCCTTAAAATTTCATCCCCAAGGCACTGGCATTGGAAGATGGGGCCCTTTGGGGAGGCCACAGATGAATGGAATTGGTTTTTCTCATGAAAGAGCTCTACAAGAGAGCGCCTTCAGCACTTCTGCAGGAGAGAAAACACCAGCCCTTGCTAGACAGACTGCCCCGACTTGCAGCCTCCAGAACTATATCTACCACTCAATCTAGGCTATTTTGTCATGACTGCCCCATAGGCAAAGACTGGCACCTTCAGTACACTGCACTGCCCCTTAATTATTGTCATCATTTCATTCCCTGACAGTCAATGTTTAAGACACCGTTGATTCTACTTCCAAAGTGTATTTGCCTCTACCTCCAGTTTTACTGTTAGTGTCCACCAACATATCTGTACTGGGCTATTGCTTACTTCCTGACAGGCCCTGAAATCTCTATTCTTATCACCTCTTCCCAGTTTCTTCTCCACACAGCACCTTGAATAACTTTTAGAAACATGAATCTATTATCCTCAGTATTCTTACTTTGAAAAAAGTCAAAGCTAAAGAAAATTTTCAGAAATAACACAATGTAGCCATCACTTGGCTTATTCAATCCAATCAGGCCTCTCAATAGCAGTTGGCTTCTAGGGGGTATTGGCATCCTATTGGCCTCCTATTATTCTCCTAATAAGTGATGCTTTCTCTGAAGACCTATTCATTATCTATATCTATAACTGAACTTAAGCTCATAAGGTAGAGACTCCATTTTGACTAGTGTGGTTCCAGTGCCAGAATGCATCTAGCTACATATGTCATATACCAATACAATTTGTTGAATGAGATGTATATCATTGAGCTGTATATCAGCTAGATGTATATAACTGCTACATCTTGATAGAATTTATATACTCATGTATTTAAAATAAATTTACACAAGAAAGTCAAACAAATGGGGCAGAGTTATGAAGTTCTATACCACACTTAAACTTCTATCTGTCCCTGTGAAGCAGTTGCTCACCAGAGAGCATATTTCCCCCTATCTGTGTGTGGCCATGAAATCAATTCTAGCTGATGTCACATGGGAACCCTATGTGCCTTACTTTCTGATATGTTTTTTAAGCACTGGGTGGAACATCACCATCTTCTCTTGCCAATATAAAGCGTACCGTAGCTTCCCAGGGTTTTTCATAGCCACAGTGTAGAAAGTTATAGAGCATTGGGCCATGATAAGGAAGAAAGCTACCAGACAGATTATGATCACAATATAAAGTTTTCTGATTTAATTTACCATCAAGTAATATAGGCAGAACACCTCTAATCAAAAAACAAACCATATTATAAAATCTAAATGTATGAGAACCTATATAATGTCACACATGGGGAATTCTCTCTGACTCCATGTGGGAGGAAGTATGGTCAAAAGATCTTAAGAGTCAATAACTGTAGTGCTGCTTTTAACATGGTTTGTGGGTATACTTGTCTCCTCTAAATATGAGAAAACTCCAGCATGTCAGTATGCCTTTTTCAGGTTCTCAGTTTAGCATTGCAATGACATTTGAGATTGATGCCCAGCATTGCTGCTCTGGACAGGATAGCTATTTTCTCCTCAGAGATACTATAGGAAACCACTTCAGACTATGTGTGTATGGTGCACAAAAGACACAGATGAATCTTGTGTATAGAATTAGATTTCATCCCTAAGACTTCTTATTATGTATATATGGAAATATTCCAAAATCTTTTTAAAACTTATTATTTCAAACACTCCTTTTCCATGCTCTTCATGGCTCTATGGGTTGACTTGACTAGGGTAGTGAGGGAATGAAGAAAGGTCAAACACACAAGTACAGACAAGTTGGGATAGAGTAGCCACAACCATTGCCCTCCTCCAAGCTCAGCTTCTTAGAGTTGAACAAGGAAGCAGAGAGTTATTGCATACAAATGGAAAAGGAGACTGAGTTAGCCAAAATGGAAGGAAGAGTCTTTGTAAGGGGAGTTCAGGCCATAGACATCTAGAGATATAGAGCACACTTTCTGCAGACATGGTCAATATTCACACCCAAAGCCAGGAAAAGTTTTGCCATCCCTCTGAGCCTCCACTGGGATTTGGGGATTTCAGTCCATGTCTGGTTATCATCTACCTTCAAGGACACTTTTCTTATGACAGGGCACCTAAAGACCAAGGCTTTTAGACCTGTGCATTTGGTGAACAGCGTAAATCCTAACTACAGCAGGAATGCCTGAAATTCACTACTCATTGGGAAGGGAGAATGGTTCTCTGATGATGGAAAATCTGGAGGACGGAGAAGTTGGAGGAGGAGAGTTGGGAGTATATATGACTGAAATACATTGTATACATGTATGAAAGTCTGAAACTCTCAAAGAATAAATAAAATGATATGTTCAAAAATAATCATTCTGGGCAGTGGTGATGCATGCCTAGGTCCAGGACAGCCAGTGATGTCTCAAAAAAAAAAACCCCCACAATAAGTAAATAAGTAAAAACATGACCATTTGTATTGCTGTGTATATCTTCTCTATGCCTCAAGCCTTGAATGACTGAAGGAGGACACTGACTCCAGTAAAAACAAAGGTCTACCGTGTACCCTGGAAGCAGTGGAGATGTAGTCACATCAGCTTTTTGAGATGGCATGATTGACCTCACCTTTTCTGAGATTCTGTATGTTGCATCTGGAAGAACTCCAGTGTGATTTAAGTAAAGATCCATGAAATCCTTCCTTTTTGCCTCTAGTGTATTTTACAAGCCAGGAGTAGCATTACTAATGGAACACAAGCTAACAAGTATTCATTTTATCATCAAGCCACTGACTGAAAGAATTCTCTAAGTTTTTTAAAACATAATTTCCATATTTAATTTTTGGGAATTTCACACCATGCACCCCAGTTCTGCTCATTTCCCAGTACCCCCATATCTGCCCTTCACCCTTGTAGCATTCCCACAAAGAAAATTTAAAAAATTGAAACCAAACCAGCCAAACAAACAAAAGAACCTCTTCCACCCTCCATCTTTCCCACCTCTCCAGCACCTCTTCATTTGTCTTCGAGGCTTTGGGAGCCACAGTGTGTCACACAGTATACCCTCTTGTTCAGTCAGCTTTACGTACAGATGTTCACTGTAATGAATCATTGGTCTGGTTCAAGGCCTCTGGTTTCTATTACACCATCATCACTGGACCCTCACCAAAACTGCAGGTAACAGATTGGGTAGCTGTTATGGGGGGCAACCCAAGGCTGTGGATGTGTGCCTTGGTGGTAGCTGAGCTACAGTATCCATAGTGGGTCAGGACCCGTGAAGGGCGGGAGATGAAGGAGCTATTATTTTGTTTTTGCAGAATGTCTAGTGTTTACTTCTAGGTATGTATTGCAAAACTCATTACTTGTCACTGGCCAAACTGACCCAAAAATTAGAGCCACTAGCCAAGGCAGCAAGTTGTCACTTAGAGATACCATAGGCAGGCAAGCACGGAATGACTGAATAACCTAGGACATGGCTTCACTTAAGCTATAAACACACCCTTCTGCTCATAGTGCATTTGGCAAAGTAGGGCCCTCACCTGCTTGTTTTCGCAATGAATCTAACAATCTAGTAACCCCCTACTAGCTTTAAACTACACATATACATCTCTCTGAAAAATTCAGTGCATTTCTTTGCCAATAAAAATCATCAATACCTTCCCTTTCTTGCAAAGTGTCTATCCAAATATATTTCTAAATATTTCTCACAATTGGAGTGAGGAGGCAGATCCAGCCTGGACTGGTTATGGGTACCTATGGAATAAGCGAATTATTTTCTTCGACTGAATTTGTAGGAAGAATCCTCAACTTATCATCTATGTCTGGTGTGGGATAATTGTCTATATTCTGTCAATCATGTTTTAAATAAACACTGATTAGCCAGGCAGGAAGTAGAGGTGGTTCAACCAGACAGGAAGTAGAGGCGGTGCTATGAAAATAGGAAAATTCTAGGAAGGAGGAAGCCCATTCCTCCCAGTCCTGCCCAGATCACGGAAGAAGCAGGATATGATCTACCCCGCTGAAAAAGGTATTGAGCCATGTGGCTAACATAGACAAGAATAATGGGCTAAT
>LOEQ01005012.1:62661-98139 GCA_001685075.1 Bramus lutescens | reverse complement strand
ACAGACCATTTTCAGAGGCAGGAAATTTTTCAAAACTGTCTTACCCTGTCTTGGGAAGATTTGATGGTCTTTTTCTTGTTATCCTGCTTGCCCTGTCTGGAATCATGCATTTTGTCAGTGGTTGGTACATAGGCAGTTCCTCTTCCAAAGGACAGTTTTGCCAAGAAGAAAACAAGCTCCAGGTGGAGTGTCTTCAGTGCTCAACATTCTTTTGGGAATAGATCTGTGCTGCCAGGAATAATCATGTTTCATATCAACAGAACCATAAATTATTTAAATACCATATTCTACAGAACTTTGAAATGGTTGAAGATTACCTATCTATGCAGAATACAATCTCTATGTATCTAAAGAAACTGATTAGTCTAGCTGTAAGTATGACTAACATGGATGACTATTGACCTATAAATCTTAATAACTATATAACTTAAAGAGTAAGACTTCATATTAGAATATTAAACAATCCTTAAACATCTGTGCAAAAAATGAGGACAATGTCCTCAAAATGTAAACAATGTATAAGTATCTTGATCAGAGGTAGGAATATATAATGCAATATGATAAAATATCCTAAAATTTTATCAATATACAAAAATGTTTTAAGAAGAGGTAGAAGCATGGCATACATACAATATGACAAAATAACTTTACCTAGGAATACAAATTTTGTAGATGAAAATAGAAACAAATTAAATATAATTTAAGTTTGTGTCAATATACAGAAATCTATACCAATGTAAATTGACTATAAATAATAAATTACAACTATTCAATCCACTATTTACTATTATTTTTAGTGTGAGTAAGCTCACACTATTCTATTATCTCATCCAATTTCCTCTTTTTTTCCCAAAGAAATCCCTGAGTTTACATAATTTTTTCCCAAACTGCCAACCCTATAACAATTATAATCAACCACTAAATGATATCCCTAACCCTGAGGACAAACTTTGTTGGGAGAGGGGACGTCGTCTTCTAGAATTACTTCCAGCTGTCACGGGGGTGATGTTCTTCCTATGGGATCCTGTGTAAGTAAAATGATGGTTTAATTCCAAGATTACTTTCTCTGAGTATTCAGTAGGGTTTTCTGAGGTTCTTATTTGGAGATCCGACCAGAACGTTGTAAAAAGTGCACCATTACACCTAACCAAATTGGAACCATCTTGAGCAGCTGGTACCCCAAACAGGTCTTATAGTAGCATTATCAACATGGTCCATAGAGGAATTATAGATATGAAATGCTGAATGCCAACTTTTGAAACAGGATATACCTAAATGCAAAATGCAGTAAATGATACACATGCTAATTTAAACTCTCTAAGCTTTGTGCCATAAAATAAATAACCTTTGTGTATATTTATAAATATAAAATTTTGCTATGTGCCTTTATACAATGCTGTAGTGACAGTTTTTTTTTAATTTTCAATATAAATACTTTCATTCCAACTTCTTTAGATCTTAAAGACACAATGTATTGGGGAGGAGAGGTGGGGACGAATGGGGAGAAAAGGTTTAGGAGAAATTATTATGAGGAAATAGTGAATGAGAAAATGATCTATTTTCAATAAAAGTAAAAATAATGAAAAATAGAACTTACAGCCTCTACATTTGAGAAGAGCAGCTGGTTTTCTCAACATTATTGGGAATTATTTGAAATTATCTTTCAACTTGTGTTACATCAGTTTATTATATACCCCAAAGGCAGCTTCACTATGAACAATTATTCACACTAATTTTAACTATTCAATCCTTTGCAACATGCTTCATATAATATGATATATAATATATATAATATGTAATATAATATATAATATGTAAGATAATGATAGAATACAGATAATATATATTATAAACAATCACATAAAGATAAACAATCACTTCATATATATTATTCATTTATGATTGTATATTATCTATAAATTTTATATCTATGTATATCAAAATTATTTAAAATGGAAAAGAACTGACAGGAATTTTTTTACTTTAATGCATAAGAGCTCAAACTGATCCTATTTGATGCAAGGATCTAGCTGAAGTACCTCTTTCTATTACTTGACTCCACTGTAAAGATTTATCACTGCATAACTTGCTTCAATTGCATTTATCTCTGCCTCTTTCATTTTTGAGTCATAGGCCAAACTATAGTCTATTTCTATTCAATGCATATTTTTCTTGAAACTGAGTATTATGGACTAGAATATGTCCATTCTTTACTAAAATTTTCAAGGACAGGTTTAAACCTGATACAAGTCTCTAGTGAATCCACAGTATTACTCTGTATAATGGCAATAAAAATTATGACCAAAAAGACACATATTTACAGCTGCTCTTAGCACATTCGGTATAGAACATCTTGACATTGGATTCCTCTAGCAAACCGTGCATAGTATGGAAAAATAATATCATGTAACTAATTTTACTCCTATTCACTTTGTGTTCTCTCTATAAAAACTGTGGTCATAAGGGCATCTTCATAATTCAGAAACTTTGTAGCATTAGTTTAAAATCTATCTGTAAAATGAGATTCTACTTGCATAGTTTTATACATGGTCATATGAAGGCTAGCTTTCATACCATGGCAAAAGAAGAAGTCAGATGGGATTTGAACTCAGTCACCTAGAATACACTAGTTTTCAAAATTCCCTTTTATCTAGACACATACCACCATTCTGCTAATTTATTTTTTTTTTATTCTGGCATAAGCAAAGTGGAAAGTACAAGTTTAACTATACCAGAGTCAGGCTTAGTTTGGTGAGGAGGACGTTATATTTGCAAAATGAATACAGTGGTAATAATCAGTTTGTTACTGCAAATTTTCTATGCAACTAAGGGAAATATTTCCAAAGGAAGGATTCTTAAGGTAATTTCTATTGAAAACCTGCAAAAATAATCTTTCTTTTGAATTTTTAGTTTTACAAATGAGTTTTAACTAAAAATATGCCCCACATAGACCTTTTTCTAGAGTTTGAATAATGTACTTCATTATCTTTAGGATATTTTCTTTCAAACATACCCCCAGAGGTTTCTCCACTAATTCAAATATTGTCATGGAAAGGTCAGGTCACCCTGGTATCTGTGGATTCTGGGTCCCACTTAAAAGTCTAAAAGTCAAAGAATAGAAAGGAGAATCATGATTTCCTTCTTGCAAAATAAATCTAGTTGTTCCCTTTAAAAGTAAAATTTGTCTCCAAATAATGTACAAATTTATTCCACATTCTGAATGATAACAAGTCAAGTATTTCTATGTGTGAATCCATTCCCCGTTAAGACCCAATTGGCCAAAATACTCCACGGAATAGAAGAAAATCACCTAGGGTATGCTATTTTTTTTGAAATGAATGTACATTGCTGAAAAGGTCCATTTTATTTGTAAAATAAAATTACAAGCATGGTGATTAGAATACATTACACACTTAACTTTTTATCAAAATGATCTAAAAATAAGCAAATAAATAATAAGTTATAACCTAGGAAACATGCTGCAGTGCTTGCATTAATTAACATTATTAGCAAACATTGGTAGATATTAGAAAATTTCAGTAACTATAAGTAGAAAAATTAGTTTATAAATATGTGAAGTAGCTCAGGGAATCAGTGAGAAGTCAGGGAATCCACATTATAAAACCTCACTATTTTGCATCCATTCAGCTACTGTGTGTCTATTTATTTGAAGAATTGAGTTTATTGGCATTCAGTGATATCAATGACAATTGAAGATCAATGCCTGTTATTTTGTTAATGTTGCTGTTGTTAATGTTGTTGTTGGTGGTGGAAGTGGTTTTAGTGTGTGTGTTTTTCTTCCTTTTGTTTTGTTGGTGCAGGATTATTGATTTCCTGTGTTTTCATGGGTGTAGTCATGCTCCTTGGGTTGAGTTGCTTAAAGTACACAATGCAGTAAATTAAATAATGATTCTTTTCATTATGCAATTTTATATCTGCATAACTTTAGACCTAAACTCCTACTCGTTTAAGTTGTCTGTGATTTAAATTATCAATGATCCTGTTAAAGAACCAAAGACTTGCCTATTTCAGTTCAATTTGAAGATTGTGTATCTTCCTTACACTTCAGCCATCTACAGTCTACGGACAAGGTAAATGATGAAAAATTGAGAAGTGATTATAGGGAAGGATTAACAAGATAAGGATACAGGCTTTTTTACAAACTAATATTGATTTATAATGATAGATTTTTTTCTTAATTTTCTTTTATAGTCTAAGAAAAATATCTTCAGGAACATTCAGGATATAAGTAACCTGATATTTGCTTATGATTTTTTTTTACTTTCAATGAAATTTGGAAACAATGTACTCACAAATTCAGTTCCTACAATGTATGTTGAAATTTGACTGTTAGAATTCTTACTTGTATCCAGCACAATCTTGAGAAGGACATTTGCTGCTCAAAGAATTGGCCTCACTGAGC
Organism: Bramus lutescens; assembly: GCA_001685075.1. Taxonomy (NCBI): domain Eukaryota; kingdom Metazoa; phylum Chordata; class Mammalia; order Rodentia; family Cricetidae; genus Bramus; species Bramus lutescens. The sequence goes on along the minus strand of LOEQ01005012.1, from coordinate 93,716 downwards.
AGTAGGCTAATAACCTTTGACAGAATTCACTCTGTAATCCTTATTTTTTATTTATCATATCATATAGATTAAAGTCTTTACAGGAGCTATGTCTCCTACTACTTCAGAAATAATAACCAACAGCCAAAATGCTGACAAGCGCTTGCAACTTGAAACAAGAGTCCATTGCCTTTCCTTCCCTTTCAAGGACATGAACTTTTTTAATGACCTCTGCAAAGCAAAAAAAAGAAAATGAAAAAGTCTTTAGGAAATGTATCAGAGACCAGGAAGAAAATGTCTCTCTCTAGACCTTGGAGAAATGTGTCATCTAGATTCAGAAGAAGCACGGGGATTCTTTTACACTAAAATAATAAATTCAGATGGCTTAAAGATTAGGCCAAGTTTTATTCACTTTAGTGTTCAGTCTGCCCATGACCAAGGACATTTTCAGTCAATTGTCAAAAAGTAATACCACTTTAACCCCAAGTGTCCTATTCACGTTTTAGGCATGAAAAAAAATTTACACCTTACATAGTCTTTGTGAGCAACCATTTCAAATGTGGTTTACTGCTGATGGATAGCAGCTCTTCAATTTGTCAAATATAGTTTTTAATCTTTGTTGTAATCACCAGAGAAAATTGCTGGAATTTCTCTAAAACAGTGTACGTCATTTGAAAAACATTTTCTTAAGCACATCTTATTTGGGCAGTATTCTGATGTGACTTTCTCAGCTTTCCTATGTGATGGACAGCATTTATCTATGAAGCTCTTGGCAAGTGCTTGAATTATAATATAAATTTGAAGTGACAGGGAGAAGAGAGTGAAAGGAGAGGAATAGTAATCTTTATTGGACAATTTGGGGAATCTGGGTGCTTTTGAGCTAAGAGCTATATAAAAAATTATGATGCTTCGCCTGACATTCACATTTGATTTGAGCTGGCATGATCATAACATGGGAACTAGGGTGATAATTCATCAGTCTGTTACATTATTTCAGTTATTTAAGAATCAAAAGCTTGGGATAAGATTAAGTCATTTAAAGAGATGACCAAATAGCAGTCAATGTTTAATATGATCGCATAAAAAAAAAAGTTCAGTGCATAGAAAGGTGGATTTTGGTGATAAGCAAATGAGGAAAAGTACTGAAAGTGATTCTGCTTATAAAGTCTCATAGGGAATTATCCAATATGTAATACCAAGGTGAATAATCAGAGGAAGAAATATGACAGGAGTTAGTATTATACATTTTTATAGATAATGTCCCTCTTTTCCCGTATGGTCACACAGTAATCATTTTTGGTTTTGGATTTTTAATTCTCTCTAATTCTTTGCAGTCATCCAACTGCTATTCTATTTTGGAGGCAGGTGGCAAGACTGAGAAAATAAACATGCATGACTTTATTCTATGGCATTTAATTTACAAAACAATGAATGGGATGCTTTGATACAGGAAGAATGATTTGCTGACCTCTCGCTCCTCTGTGGTTACCAATTCCAAATAAATTGTATCAAATGGTGTTTGTCTATCTAGTTAGTACAGCTAACCAGCAGATCAAACAGTAAAGAAAAAAGTTAATTGTTAATCTCTTAAATGTAAGTGAAAATAAACATCTTCTTCAGAGGTAATTAAGACATGAATATAGTTTATGTTTAGTTACATTTGTGAACATGTACCTCAACTGTGGGTATAGATATGAAGTAGCTTTGCAGGAGAATGAGTAAATAACAGGAACAAGTGATGGGCTGTGCGCTGTGATTCAATGGCATTACTTTTTGACAAGCATTGTAGGAAAATCTCAGTTCATTCATTAAACGTTCGTCTTCAAATCAAGTTTCTCGAATTTTTCTTTTTCTTTTTTTTCTTTTTTTTTTTTTGTATTCCTCCCTCCTCCATGAAATCGCTGCACTGTACTTTACCTGTGTTGCACCAATCACTTACTTTAGTTTTATGGAGACAAGAAGTTGCACAAGCATGATCCCACCAAAGAACCGATGAATTCAGAAACTGACGTACTGGTATTTTTTACTACAGTTCACCTGTCTTTCTAATCTGTTTGCCGCTTTTAGCCTTAGAATTAAATTCTTCAGTACCACAAGAGCTGTTGTCCAGCTAGTTTGTTTCAATGCAGAGTAGCAGAAAGATATAATAAAAAGCCATTCGATGATGATTTAGGGTTTTTGTTTGTTTGTTTGTTTTGTTTTGTTTTCATTCAACACAATACCACAATGGGGCAGCCCAGGGCAAAAGCTAAGGTCCCCTTAGAAGCTAATTTTTTCAGACAGTGAGATTTCCTTTACTCAGAATGCTCATCTCTCTCTAAACAAACTTACTCTATCTCTTCTTGTCATATTTCTTCTCTGTTGCTTGCTCTGTATCTGAGATGCTAAACAGCACTCGAGAACTCACTCTCAATTCACTTTTATTAGATAGTCTTTGGAACCAATCTCTCTCCCTCACCTAGTTCAAGCTAATATAGCACCTCTTACTGTGACCTCCCCTGACTCACGTAATTAATATAATTCTGGCTCTCTTCTACCCACAGGACTCTTTCATCTCCTTTTCTCGATGATCAGCCATTGAGATATTTCCGTATTGTAGCATACCACAATTAAAAAACAAAAACACATAAAGGTATTAGAATTTTATAAAAACTCATGTGGCTAAATCTTAGCATTCAATAACCATCTGGCTATAAGGATCAAGTGAACAATATATGACACTTAGTAAGTAAATTCCAAAGTAAAACTGTCTAGAGAAAGTGCTTTTACATGTTAAGGGAGAAGATCAACAAATTGAAAAAATCTGTGGTTGTTATATATTTTACATACCACCCATAGTGTCTCCTCCCTCCTCTCTTCCTGTTCTCTCCTCCTACCTTCTCTCTTCTCTTTTCTCCCTCCATCCACTCCTCCTCTGTTTTTATTCAGAAAGGGTTAGGCCTCCCATGGGAATCAACAAACCAATGCACATCAAGAAGCAGGGTAAGCTCTTCTTCCTTCTATCAAGCCTGGGCAAGGCATCCCACTATAGGGAATAAGTTCCAAAGGGCCAGTTCATGCATCAGGGAGGCATTGGTCCCACTGCTGCAAATCCCACAAATGTCCAAGCAATACAACCATCACCCACATGCAGAGAGCCTGGATTGGTCCCACGCCGACACCTTAGCTGTGGGTTCAGAGTCCTTGAGATCCTGCAAGCTCAGGTCAGCTGTCTCTGTGGGTATTCCTGTCATGATGTTGACCCCGCTCTATCCCCCCCACCCCACTCTTATAATTTCTCCTCCCTCTCTTCAACTGGACTCCCAGATCTCGGTCCACAGCTTTGCTCTGGATTTAATTGTCTGCTTCCTTCATTTACTAGATGAAGGCTCTGTTAGGACAATTGCGAAAGTCAACAATTTGATTACAGGGTTAAGCCAGTTCATGCACCCTCTTCGTTATTGCTTTGAGTTTTAGTTGGGGTCACTCTTGTGGGTTCCTGGGAGTGTCCCTGGCACCAGGTTCTCTCTAACCCCTTCATAAGTTCTGTTGTTCAGTCAAAAATGTAAAAGAAGTGAAAATAATTCATGTGCGTTCACTCACAGTTGTATTCTATGTCTAAGAAGTCAATAATTCAAGAGAAAAAACTGAAAAGAACAAGTAAACAAAACAGGTAAATTATCAGTCACTGTTAATAATATAACAACTGTATTTTACCAAGAAAGAAGCTTAAATTTTAAAAGCTATAAAACTGTTTTTCAGTTTCCAAATGGAGGAAAAAATCTAAATTGAGAAAAACATTGCATTGATTTCTGAATATTGTGTTTTCACAAAGTGGAACACAAATGTAAATCAGAACATGGTCTCAAATGTTAAATCTTCCAAGTAGTCAGGTGGTGGTGGCACATGTCTTTATTCCCAGCAGAGGCAGGAGGATCTCTGTGAGTCTGAGGCCAACCTAGTGTGCAAAGCCAGTTCCAGGACAGACCCTAAAGTTACTCAGAGAAACCCTGTATAATCCCACACGCTGTGTGCCCCCAGCCAAAAAAAAAAAAGTCAAAGTAATTGAATGTGATAAGGCGTTTCTAAGAAGGCAAAAGGCAAAGGACAAGAGATTATAAAACGAAAGAAAAGAGGCAAAAAACAAAAAAAGAACAAAATCTCCTACTTTCTAGGCTTGAAATTCTATACATTTCACTCAACCACAAGTCACAGTGATTATTGAAAACATTGTGTTGGAAATGTCCACATAATTTTTCAGTTTTACTGCCAGGGTTGGAAGCCAAGGCTTGCGCAAACTAAACATGTACCATACCATTGAACTATACTGTCAGCTATTCATGTGAATTAGAAATATATTTTTGTGTGTGTACGCATGTGTTTTGTTGTGTCCACAGTGTGATCTATGTAGTTTATTTTTTCCTGTATCTAATGGAAATAGCTAAAGAGCTTAAATCTCTATAAACCAACACATCTTACTTTATAAAGGTCATGACATCAGAATAGAGAGGGTGGTCAAAGATACTTTTCTAGAATACTTTTTCAATTTCATGTTTCTTTAAACAGAAAGATGCTCTGTTTCAAAATACAAAAGAAAAGAGTCAAGGTGCTTACTCTGTCCTATCCCAATTTTACCTAAGTACATATGTAACAAGTTACAAGTGTGTGTGTGTGTATGTGTGTGTGTAGGGGTGTGTGTGCACATTCTTATGTATGTGTGATTCACAAGACACTTTAGAAAGAGGAAACAATAACAAGAAAGCTATTGTAATGATTCTCTACAGGAAAAAAATTGATTTGAATGGATTTCGGAGACTGAGACTACATGAAGCTTATTGTAATAAATTATTCAAGATATCAGTAGTCTTAGGGTACTCATAACTTATTTTTAAATACAAGCCAGGAGCAAAGCTGTATATCAAAATATAGTTAAATGTTTGCTTTGGGCAGAGATTATGCTGTTAAAGTTAAATAACAATTATGTCATTTTTCTTAATTCCATTTATATTTATACATTTAATTCAACAAATCAATAAAATACATTTAATTACATTATTTAAGTAACAATGAATTTTATACTGTGAATTCTCAGTCAATATAAAATTACTTCATGTAAAGTCATTAGTGGAAAATAGCTTTAGACAAATTACCTTTTATCTACAAATCATATCTTTATAAGAGATGCTTTAGTATTTTCTAAAATTTCCATTTTGAAATCTCCAATTAACCCTCCTATTTGACCTCTAACATAAGAGATGCAAGTAGAAAAGCCTTCAAGGCACTGATTAATTGGATACACAATTTCTAAGGTAGAAGTCTGAAAAAGTAATTTTATAGCTAATTTTCATAAATAAGCATTTCTCTATTAAAGTGCAGGCTTGAGTTTAATTTTTGTGTGCTCTATAACAGGGACACTTTGTAGCTTTTGTTTGAAAAATCATTTTCGATGTTGTGTTACTTCAGTCAAAAATATGATAATATTTGTCTTACAGTTTATACACATCTCGAAGAATCAAGGATGGGGTGAAAGTCACTAGCATTGTTAGTTTCTTTCTGAGCTAGGTCCTTTATTTATTTATTTATTAATAAATAAATGTACAGTTAATAGAAATATTAATTAATATGCTTGTTTCATTGTGACAAAATTAGCTGAGATGTTTTCTTTAAGAAATGATAAGTTTTTTTCTAAATATTTTCATATTTAAAACTTAGCAAGTCTAGGCAAGCTACTTTTAGTAAACTAGATTCAGAATCAATAGTATTGTAAATTGACAAATAGTGGTTTAAACTGAGGATTGTACCTAGTAGGATACAAAAGTAGACGGAAGGTTTATGCATGGCTTATTGAGGAATGAAGAGGGATGAAGTTTTCTTTGTCAGATTTGAATTAGCGATACTAGAGAATGGTATAGCATCTTCTAAGTTCTCAGGAAGTAGCCTAGAGCCACTAAACTCTGTGTAGGAAACATTGACAATATGGTGACAGGCCACAATTATACCTACTAACTTTGAGATTCAAGGTGTAGCATCAGAGTCTTTGCAGGTGGCCGGGAGAGTATGGCATGCAGAGAGATGGAGCTATCTTGTTGATAACATAGGGTAAAACAAAGCTGTCATCTCTAAACAGATAAAAGAGAAACTAAATGCATTTCTCCCAAATTGTAAAGGTAACCATGGGAATTTAAAAATACCCAGAATTGATAGGATCTAGCTGGAAAATTAAGGCATCATGTTGAAATATAAAACTGAAGAATCACACTACATAAGAATCTAAAGACAGGGACTGGAGGATTGGAAGAAGAATAAATTCAAGAGATAATATTTCTTTTTTCAAGAGAAAATAAGTGGAAAGAATGACAAAACATTTATATACAAAAGTTTAAAACTCAGTATTTTGACATAAATTCTAAGAAAAATGTTATATTAAATTGGCCATGACTATAAGAATAAAAGAAAAAAACTGTACATAAATAGTAATAAGACGAAGATCAGAAGTGCAGGCAAACACGATTTCTGCAAACAAATTATGGACAAAAGAAATACATTGCTACCATATAATAATTAATCATTTAAATGACTGTTCATGTATCAATTAATATTCTGAAATAATAGAGCTAAAATTATGGTGCTATAAAAGTTGTTTTTGATTTATTTATAATTACATTTTGAAGAATTGATTGGGAGACACAGTAAAGTTCTCCTGTATTCTAGTATGAAATGGCTAGGAGCCAATTTGATCATTTCATCACAATGAGAAACAAAACATGTACAATAAGAGCAATTTTTCTGCATGAAACAATAGATTCATTGAAATTATAGCAGTGAAGAAAATAAGTAAGTACTTTGAACTAAGAAATAAAGAAGAGCAATAGACCTGTTCCAGCTCGCACTTAGACCCATCTCAGGTTGTGAAATAGGATGGAACTATCAAGAAAGAGATTCATGAAGCCAGAGCAAGGAATTAGAGTGTAGGCCTGTCTAGTAGAATGCAAAATGTGAACCAGAAGTTACCTTGAAAAATCTAAAATTGCACAGAGATCCACACTGCTGTAGAAAATATTTGATAAAAGTTATTTTTTAAAGTATACAGGAAAAAGGTTATTTTTATCTTTATGGTTTTTATTTCTTTTAGAATGGTCTAAAAGACTTAAAAGTAATCTGTTATATTTTATTAAGTTGATGATGAACAGCAAGAACAGCTCTCTCTATCATGACCTTAGTGTGTGAAATATGTCGTGGTAAAGATAAGACATATTATTACAAGTGCTTTGTAAATTCTCTTCTAATTGAAGATGGAGAATAAACACCCTTCCAGGGAGTGTACTACTTTTCAAATGAGATGCAATATGGTGAGATACATATGAATGATGCAAGGAATAATTAGATAGGAGCCAGTTACACACTCAAAAATGCCATGAAAAAAACTGTTTTCCACATATGCAAATATAGTAAGACACATTAATTGGTTATAATCTCTATAATGGTATGTTTGCTGAAATTTTATGTATGTTATAAAACCAATGTCAATACTCATGATACTTTTTATATAAAGAATGTTTCATTTTGAATGTGTGTCTCTGTAAGCACAGCCTGGAATTTATTCTCACTAACTGACATATTTGATTTATCATTAGATGTTTGCCTCATGAAAACAAGATATTTGCTTTTAAAGATGTGTGAGTGTATGTGTATGTGTGTGTGTGTCCTGACTGGGTCAGTCAATGGTGGCAGTAGGAAGGTCAAATCTTCTGAAACTGGTGACACAGGTATTTGTGAACTAAACAACTTGAGGTTTGGAACTACACATAAGTCCTTGGGAAAAGCAGAAAAATATATATGAAAATGATGCTGTATATTTTTACAAGATTTTTTAAATATCTTTTAAAACTTCTTATTTAATGAAAAATTTAAACAGAATTAAAACTTTAGAAATAATAGGCTGGTATTCTTCATTTTACACTGTCTACATTTCTTAAAATTATCTTTGTTTTATAATATTTAAATATAAGAAGCAGCTAGTAAATTTCTGGCAAACATATACCTAATTTTAGCCATGTTGTATTTTTTTCTAAAAGTTTAAACACATTCACTCTCACAAATAGAAAAAAAATAGTTTCTTATTAGAGAACTATTAATAGCTACCCTCATCAGTGGTAAAATAGCTTTTTCAAATTAATCAGTAGTAAAATACCTAACCTCTCAACTTTCATTAAGTAATCAGGATGACATTCTTGGATAACAAGAAAACTTGAAGTGGCAACTTCTATACTTGTATATTAATTTCATGTTGATAACACAGGCTTAGGAGCAGCAGATGACTGTAATCAATAAGATGACTGAGGGATGAGGACATGAAGTTTGCTCTGGTAATTATCAATTTCAACCCACAAGATACAATTTTAGGGATATTTTCAGCAATGAAGAAAGCGCTTTAAAAATGAATAAACATTTCATGATTTTAGAATACTTGTTTGATACTAAGTAATAAATTTTATAAATATTGTTAAAATGTTTGTTTTTTAAGAGTGTGGTTATGTTTTCAGTGACATTACTCCAATCAACAGGCTGAAATTTAGAAAGGCACTAGATGACAAGGAGAAAAGAAAAATGGCACCCTACACCAACTAAGGACACAGTCTCAATAAGCTAAAATCTTCCACTAAGTCAAACTTTGGTGAGCAATTCTTTCTACAATACACAGACCTTTGGTAAATTCTAGAAGGAACTTGTAGTATACGAATATACATAGACACAATTTTTTTATATATTATTATCTGTCAGAAAGCTTGTTTTCACATCATGACTATAGATAATAATTCTACTACAAATGTGAAAATGTGAGTATATTTTTAGAGCTAATTGTTTTTGCATTTAGCCAGTAATGGAAATAATGGATGGTAATTTCATTTTATTTTTTTCTAGGAATCTACAAATTCTTTACAAAAAATCTATTAATTTTATATGTTTTCCAATAACAAACAAGACTGTCTTTTGTTTTATAACTCATAAAATAATTTTTTCTTATCAGTTTTACAAGATTCAATTTAAATAATGTGAGATTATAAGTTATTTGGTTTTGAGTTCTACTTCATAGAAGCTTTAATTCTGAGTAGAAAAGATATATTTTAATATAAAATAGTTTAAAATTTTTCTTGACACTTATTTTAAATTGTGTTCCCTTAGTTTCAAGGTAGTATACTTCATACTACTCTCTAAAGTACATAGTCCCCTGTTTATAAATCCTATTTTTATTGTTGAAATATTATTTTATTAATTATGTATCATTTATTTTTTCTTATTCATTATATGACTTGCAACTATATTATACAGGATCCAAATAATGTTATCAAATTATGAACAAAACTTGCACTTATGTGAGTGTGTTTGGATGCAGAAACATTGCTAACAATTTCTGAGTAATTCAAGTGGCAAATACAAGTTTTAGACAGACCATATTTATGAGGATTCATCTACTTTTGAAAGTTTTTATATACTCTTTACATACTTGTACACTGATCTCCCTTTCTGCTTAACACACTATTCACATTCTGCCCTTGCCCAAATCTCTCACACACACGCGTCTCTTTGCTATGTTTTGTGAGTCACTCAATATAATCAGGATTGCCAGTGTGATCATGAATTTGGAGTTGGTTTGACGCTTTGGAATTGCCAATGACTATACAATTGAAGAGAATAATTCCTCTTCAAGAATTTGTTGCTAGTCAATAATTCAGAGGTAAAGAGTAGTTTTTTTTTCCTCTCTCCTCACCTTAACAGATTATTTGCAGGCTTGTCTTGTGTCAATGCAGTGAAGGTAACCACAATTGTTGTTTGGATAGGTTTACAATAATTGCATGAAATCTAAGAACAGCTTTTTATAATTCTTTGTGTCATCTAACTTATCCTATATATGAAATTCACTCATCCTGAGAATCAGAGTTCAAGCCCAACTTCCAAGTAGTAAACTTCAGTTTCTTGAAAATAAATACCCAAACATTCTGTATTTGAGCATGCACACACACATTCACACACTCACACACATACACACACTGAGAGAGAGAGAGAGAGAGAGACTGCACATATGAATGCATGCAAACTCATGTAACTAATAAATACACTAAATTTTTGAGAATAAATTACTTTTACAAATTATTATACTTTGAAAGTAAAAATTTGTTTCCTTTTTGTGGTGATAAATGTATAAAAATGAACTTTTTCATCCCATTACCTTGGACAGATCTCTATTCATCATTTGATAATCCTTCTTATTTCACTAAGGAAATGAATCTGTAAGGGATTTGTTGCCATCAGAGAACAAATCAACACAGCTCGGAGATTCCATCTTATACCTGTAAGAATAGGCAAGATCAAAACTACTGATGACAACTTTGGAGAGGCTGTGGGGTACAGGGAACACTCCTGCAATGCTGGTGGGAATGCAAGCTGGTACAGCACTTTTGGGTATTAGTATGATGATTTCTCAGAAAATTAGGAAACATCCTTCCTCAAGACCCAGTAATACCACTTTTGGGTATATACCCAAAGGATGCTCAGTCATATCCCAAGGACTTGTGCTCAACTATGTAAATAGCAGCATTGTTTGTCATAGACAGAACCTGGAAACAACCTATATGCCCCTTAACCAAAGAACGGATAAGGTAAATGTAGTACATTTGCACAATGGAGTGCTACACAGCAGAAAAAAGAATAATGACATCTTGAAATTTGCAGGCAAATGGATGGATAGAAAAAATCATATTGAACGAGGTAACCCACACCCAGAAGGACAAATATCACATATACTCACTCATAAGTGGTTTTTAGACATTAAGAAAAGAAAACCAGCCTATAAGTCACAATTCCAGAGAACCTAAACAACAATGAGGACCCTAAGAGAGTCATACAGGGATCTAATCTACATGGGAAGGAGAAAAAGACAAGATCTCCTGAGCAAATTGGGAGCACAGGGACCATGGGAGAGGGTTGAAAGGGAGGGGCGAGGAACGGAGGCAAGCAGAGAAAAATGTACAACTCAACAAAACAATAAAAAGAAAGAAAATAAATCATCCACATTCATGTCATGATAGTTATTTCTCACATGATATGATGTACATAGTTGTTTCTAGCCTGTGAGCTCTGAATTCTGTTCACTTATGCTGTGGAACTCCTTATATTGATAAATTTCTATTCCTTTAACACGGTGCATCAAGTCAGTTCAATACTGATGTCACACAGAAGATAAATATGAATTCCACCTTGAAACAAAGAGCCATATCACTTTGCCCTTTGTGTTATTTAACACAAAATTTCTTGAATGTTAGTATTTTCTCCCTATCTTAATCAGTACTACCTCTTACGATACTACAACCGGAAGGTTTTCCTGCTCAAATTCTAATATGTGCTGCTTAAGGTGGTCAATGTTCACCGTATCTTCAATTTATTAATAGATTATCAATCCCTAACGAACCCTGCCATTGCTCTCACTTGTATCACACAATCATTCTCTTGTTTTTAAAGTCATTAGTCTTCCACTTAGCAATTTTCTAATATTTCTTTTCTCATTCCACGGACTTAGTTTTTTTTCAGTCTTTGTGCGCTCTCCTTACAAACTATTTTTAAAGCATGATCTGCTGTTTTCTGGATAACTTTTGATTCTATATATCCTAAGAATTTAAAATACCTCAGATTAAAGTAGAATCAATGAATTCATTATTTATACTTCATGACCACAAGTTATAGCAGATATTTAAATTCTTATGTAATTGTCAACCTCACCAGTTTGCAGTAATATCATAATCAATTGAACTTTTATTTCAGCACCTATTACTTCATGTTTTTTTCTTATATGTCAGAATCATCTGAGCTATAATTGGTGAAAATAGAGACTATATTTCATGACTTCAAATTATTTTATAATGAGTCAATCAAACAGAAGTGTTACTTTCACCAAATTTAATTCAATATATTTTCCACTTCTGATTCAATTTATCCAGAGCAGTAGCAGCAAGCATCTTAGCCACTCTTTCCATATAGCACATTTAGTTTATATATGTTAGCACAGAACACTCAAAATGGTTTTGAAAATTATTTAAAAGATATAAAGTAATCTTACCAACAAACCTCATTATTGTCAATAGATAGAATATTGACTCATGTAATTTTAGAATTTTAATTAAAAATATTTTAATTAATCCTTACTCTTTCCAAGGTTTGCAACTTTTGTATCACTCAAGTTCTTTTACCCTGATAAGCTTCATGACTTTATTTTTAATATGATAGAAATTTTAGTCCTTGTGACAAAAATAGACTTAGCTATTCTAAGGCTCCAAATACAGTAATTACTAAATAAAAAAAGGGAGAGAGAAATGTTAAATGTGCAGATTCATTTTAACACACACAAACACACATCTATCTATTGCTGTGGGACAAAACTTCCTGGGGAGATGCATGACACAAGTCTTCTCACTCCACATAGTTAGTGCATGACAGACCAAAGCTCCAATACCACTTAAGTTCAATTTAGTGAAACAGTGCGTGTTATTGGGATTACATAGGCAATGCCAGTGCAGTGTTGCTTATGGGAACAGAAATGATTCAAAAACAGTTGAATCACCAAAACTCTCCCCAGCATGGATAACAGTTCTCAAAATCTTGAAACCTGTGCATGCTGAATAGCCTTCATGAGGCTCAATTAGTTGGAGATTGTCCTATTCAATGATTTAGTTCAATTCTAAACCTCTTGCAGACAGTTCAACTGTTTTTTTTTCTTCTTCTTCTTTCAGCCAGAGTCTTCTTTATAGGTTTTGCTTTTCTGAGGGTAATTATTGGAAGTTTTATTGCTTATATTGAGTAGGAGGAGTCTAGTGAATCTCATCAATTTTAGGGACTTCCTAAAGCTTTTTTGAGTTCTTTACTTTTTTCTCTACTAGATGGAATAGTTGTATCGCCGAGGAAACTATTACCCAACAATCATACAGAATCGGTCTATACAATCAAATATTAACTAATCAGATATTTTAAAAGACAAATGAACTAGAGAACTTGAAATATCTGATCTATGAACAATGCTCAGTAAAGAAATTATGTTAAATATAAAAAGAAATACTGAATCGCTGTTACTATGGTTACCGTTATTTTAATGTACTTTATAACTTTTACCGTTTAGTATCCATTACACACATGCAAATGTACATATTAGTATATAAGTATATAGGTAGTTAACAAACAAAATATTTTTAATAATAATAAAACAAATTTACAAAAAGATATAAAATATGGTATCTATAGTTAACAAATTCCTTCTCCCCACAATCACTGATAGTCTAATTTTGTATAAAAGATTGACAGTAGATTTAAATTTGTAAATTTTTTTTTGCTTTTCTATTTAGATTCTCTTGAAATATTATTTCAGCCAGTGTTGCTTGGCTTACAGAGGAAGTGACTGTTTCCATTGTTATAACTTACCCACAAGTATGAGATACTTTAAAGGACTTCATCTTCCAGTCACATAACTTAGGTAAATCAACATTCTGAGTTCTATTCTTTTAATTCTCCTTGGTCTCTTGAGTGCTGATGTTGTAGTTATATATCGCAGCAACCAACATTACACGTTATTTCTCAAATCTAGCAAGAGAACAAGTTGCACAGTAATTTCTGCAAGAGATTAGCAAAAAGAAAGCTGTGTGTTTTTTATAGTCTTCACTTGCATATGTAAGAGAGCAAATGCATGAGATAGGGTACAGTTGTTTTAAGAGGAATGTGTGTCTCAATTAATCCAGGAAATAGATAAATAAAATTTGTAATTCTTACCTTTATATTGAGGGCTTATAATTACACTAAACTGGACCATGAGTTACTAAACAAAATTTTAAAATTTTGTGCCTTTTATTATTTTATGTATTATATTAAATTCTGTGTCTATATTTCAACATTATATTATTCCACTGAAATGTATTCATACAAACAATTATGAATCAATTTTGTTAAATTATATTATATCAGCACAATTAAGTCATTGTATTAATTTCTTTTACATTTCATTCAGTAGAAGAAAATTTGTCATGGTATTACATTTAATTGTATATCTACTCTGTATTGTTCAATGACAACTTAATATATTGTGCTTAAAGTTCCATCAGGTGTTCAGGGATTTTAGTAATTTCAGTTTGCCTTATAAAAAATTTGATGCTAAGGGGTGAGAACAGACTTTGGAAGTTATAAAAAATTAGAAATACTTGTTATTATGCTTTGATTAAATTTGGAAATCAACCATGCTATGTTAATCTAAATAATGGATTTATAAATTATTATAATTGCTATGCATACAGTTCATAAGTAAATAATTAGAATTTTCTTTCTCACATTTAAATCTTTTAATAATAAACTGTGAAGAGCCTCCTGAAAAAGAAAGCACAAACAGAAGTGCCAATTAAATATGTATTTTTACACTAATCTTAATGAAATGAAATAAAGTTTTACTACTAAGTAAAATATTTGCATTAAAATTTTTGTTTTAGTCTTTATTTGACAAATAAATAGCTTTCTGCTACTTGTTCTGCAAAGAGCTTTTATTAAAACTGGGTATTGAATTTCTTCACAATGTTTTTGCATGTATTATAATAATCCTATTTTTCTTGGGAATCATTTAATTTGCTGTTTACACGATGTTAATTTGAAAAGTTGGACCAAACTTAAGTGGATTAAAAAGTAACATTTATACATTGTGTTGCTTATTTTCTAACACTTGGCTTACCAGTTATGATTTTATTTCTGTGATTGCTAGTGGGCCATGCTGTCTGTATACTTATGGTTTGAGAACCAAGAACATAAACAAATCTTACAACACTAGAGTACTTTCTTTCATCAAGCTTGTAGACTGATAATGCAAAATTGGAATGGTATCTTAGTTGAATGTGGAAGAAAATGCAAAGGAATTTGGGGACTACAAACTTTCTTCGATACAAGATTTTAATTAGAGGTAAAATATCATTTATGATCCAATGATAATTTTGGCTTACTGTTTTCATCTGTGAAAGTAGCGTGAGTAACATTTTCTATTCTAGCATTTACCTAACTTATCTTCAAAAAAATTTAATGATTCAATTATTTATTCATTTACTGAAAGTTTTCTATAACTGGAAACTTCTCTTTTCTTTTGCTTTTTTATGTGTAGTATTATGGGGTTTCTGTATTTTTTGTACTTATAAGACCAATTATATACTTTATTATCTGCTTTCTTTGTTCAGTTCATGGTTCAAATGTTTTTCCAATGTCTATCATTCTGCCTGTTTTTGTTAAATGGTATGTGCAAATTGCTAAGTACACATTTCTCTTTTATTCTGTAAATTTCTTGAACTTTCATTTTAATAGAATGATATATATTTCTTATGTATAAGTTCTCTATACTCACATACTTTGAAGCAAATTTTATTATAAAGTCACTTTCAAGAGCAAAGTATACATTCTAAGTGCCTGAAGTAAGGAATATTTGAAAATACATGCAGCCTTATACTTTTATGTACATTAAGATACAATATATACTTTCCTTATTCTTGTCTTCCCTTTGGTCTCCTTAGAATCAATCTACCTTACTCAAGGATATAATATTTTCTGGACTTTGTAACCAAGAAGCTATTTTTAAGGATCTTAATTTTATCTTTTTTATAGACTTATCAAACTAATCTATATTACACTATCATGAAGAATGCATTCCTTTAAAATAGGTCCGATAGATGTCATCATCTTTAAGTGTCAGTCATTAAAATCATCTTTATTTTTATATATAATTTATCTAGGTTTGTTCTTCCTACAAACGTTTTCTGCATATACTGTAATTTAGAAGTAAGATAAATTTCTGGCTCCTAGAATTTTTTATCTCCCAGCATTACTTTTGAAATGCCAACCCTGATTTATTTATACTCCTTTGCTAGCACTGACTATATTATTTATCTAATCAATCCTTATCTAGGATAAATGTTACTATCATTGATTTTAAGTTTTATTTTATGTTTTAAACTTATCTCCCGGCCTTATTCTTGTGGTTTACTCTAATAAATTGTATTTTATTCTTTTAATCTTCCACATTATTTAACTAGTGTTGAGGCTTGGTATACTTTATGATTTTCTATTTTAAACTTGCTTTTAAGGCAGATATCTCTGTTATTGTTTATTTCAAGTTAGAAAAATCTGGTTTTGTCTATCAGATAATGTCTTCCTTCTGGGCTTGTCTTTCCAAATTCAGTTGTTTTGTTCTAGTGAGCTTCACTGATTGCTGTCATCTGCACTGACACGTGCTCTCCCTTTGTGCATTAAAGATCCTGTAATTTCATTTCCCTCACTTCAGAAATGTCTGATTTTAGATTAACTGAAGTGATTTTGCTAGACCGTCTCTTCTCCTTTGAGTTGTTTCTAAGATTTCCTTGGCATTTCTGATTAACTGTTTTTAATAGTTGTGTCCAGATTAGATGGAGATAATTTCTTTTATCTTTCCTATCATTTTTCTTTTAATTCATTTTTATTTTTATTGTGCTGTTGATTGACTGATAATTCTGTCACTTTATGTTTTCAATCTTATTTTTTTAACTCAACTAAAATACATTTGGCCAGCTTAGTTTTGTCATCCATTTTCCCTAAAAAAATCATTTACTTTCAGCTGTTACTCACACTACATATGATACTTTAACATAATACTATCAAAGTGAATATGCATTGAAAAGCTGTTTCTTCCCAGAGATAATCTCGTCTATTGTGCCAGTGGTTCACCTTCAAATGCTTTATTTCTTCTGTGACTTAGCATATTTTTGCAATGAGTTGATGTTATTTAGACATAGTTCTAATAGTTTTCTAAATTTTTTAATTTATTTGTGTCATGTTCCTAGTGTCATATATGTAATGCTAAAGAAATATTTTGAGAGCGCAATGATGGCAGTCTCAAGTCTATGAGTTTATGAATACATTTAATTACAACCTCTCTCCTCCAGACTTCTGTGAAATCATACGTGATATTTTAAGATACATAATCTTCATTAGCTGAAAACATCACAGTTAATGTGTATGAAAGCAACAACATAACACTTTTCAGCACCTTTAACATTTATCAGCAATAATGTATAGTAATGTTATTTGCCTAAGAATAAAATACTTTTTAATTCATTTGCTTTTTGTTATTTCTGTGTGTATATGCTTTCCTTTTTGTACTTGTGTGTGTGTGCATGCATGTGTGTTTGCATGGATTTGTGTTTCCTTAGAAGGAAAAGGCTTATAGGTATTTTCCACAATACTTTGCTACTTTATTTTGCCAGTAGGGTCACTCATTGAACCTGGAGTTTGTTGGCCATATTTAAGGACCAGAAAACTTCAAAGATCCTCCTGTCTTTATCCACCAATGACTGATATTACCATATAAGTCTCTATGCTGGTTTGGCATGATGGTTCTGGCAGTATGAGCTTAGATCTTCATGCTTGCCAAGCTATCACTTATTGACAGTGACTTCCTTTGTCCTCATTTTATGAATTTCTTGATGTAGACTTGATAATTTCTTGTTTCTTTTTTTCTTTTTATTAAAAATTTCCACCCCTCCCCTCCTCCCATTTCCCTCCCCCTGCCCTGTGGGAAATCCATGGTCCTCCCCCCTCCATCCAGTTCTAGGAAGGTGAGCATCCAAATAGACTAGGCTCCCACATAGCCATACATGCAGTAGAATCAAAAACTAGTTCCATGGTCCTTGGCTTCTCAGTTAGCCCTCCTTGTCAGCCACTTTCAGAGAGTCCGGATTGTTCACATGCTCCATCAGTCCNACTTCCTTGCTCATGTTCTCCCTCCTTCTGCTCCTCATTTGGACCTTGAGAGCCAATTAATTTATTTAATTAAAAGAAATCTCTCACTTTTCTGGCAGATAGCAGTTAGATAAATGAAATAATAATAATAATAATAATAATAATAATAATCTTTTAATGAAGAAAGTAGAAATATTTTTGTATACAAAAGAGTCACTTTTGCACCTCAGATGAAGTTGTTTAATCCTGTTTGAACTGGGATGATCAGATGAGTATAAGGATGAGAGGGGTTGTCAAAGGTAATGCATGCAGAGACAGTTAGAGTTAAGGGGCATTTGCGGGGTAGTATGGAAACATTGTATAGTGGAAACTTCCTAAAATATGTGAAAGGGATCATATTGAATCACCAAATATTAGGGAGGACATAGTTTCAACTGGCCATCTTTTATCACCAAAAGATTAAATACTGGAACTGGCTTATAACTGAGTTGTTGGCCATATTGATCCCATGGAAATCCTTAGTCAACCCAGGCTTTGCAAAGTAAATAGATTGCTCTCCAAAAACTGATGGTAAGTCTCCATTGCTGTAGACAACAACCAAATAAGTCATTGAACATTAAGAGCAAAACCTTAATTCATATGTTCTAGTGTCTTTGGTATGAGAATGTACTCTGCAGTCTACTGCAAGAGAAATACAAACACCAAGCCAGCCAAAAATCCTTCGCTCTACAATGCTGCTCTACCTCTTAAATATATTAGGGCAACAGATGAAAATAAATGTATCGATATACAGTCAGGAAACACAGAGAGAAAGAAACATTTGAATATTCAGTTATAAATCATATGTTTCCATCAAATCTCTCCCCCCAGAACTCAGAACCCTTTGAAAGAGGAAGCAGAAAAAATGTAAGATTCTGAGATGGAAGACATTAAGAAATTGAGGGCATGTAAATCAACTCAACAAAACTCATATGAACTCAGAGACTAAAGCAGAAAGCAGAGGTCTGGGGTCTGAACCAGTTCTCGTGGTTGTATATTATATCTTTCTCCTTGATGCTTTTATGGGACTCCAGAATGTGTGAATATGTGGCGTTCTTACTTTTGTGTCTTCTCCTTGGGTCTTTTCCTTCTGTTGGTTTGCCTTGACCAACTTTGATGTGAGGGTCTTTGTATTAATCTTAATATTATATATTTTTGTAATGCTTGATTGTCTCTTAGAGCCTGGTCTTTCCTAATAAGATACAGAAAGGTAATGGATCAGGAGGGAAGAGAAGGAATGGGAGAATGAACTGGGAGAGTAAAGGGAAGGGAAGCTGTAATCAGGATATATAGTATAAGAAAGGAATTTATTTTCAAATAAAAAAAGTCTTCATTTTTAAAACTTTTTTCATGATCTTTTCATTTATCAATTAGCACTGCATTAAAAGCTTTTCTCTTTATCTTCCACTGCAATAAGAATTCTCTCCCTATTGTAAAGAATTACTATTGTTGACACAGATGAAGGCACCATTCCAAAAGAACTAAAGTCAATAAGAGTGAGCAGTTGGGAAGCATAGCCTATGTCAAACAGTCTACTTACAGCAGTGTCACACTCTGGCACTGTGTGCATTGTATAATCTTAATAATATAACTTCCTTGCTACAGGACATTTTGTCTTTCAGATTATAATTGTCATTTCATCCACCTATATAATAGTTCCAGAGCAAGTATATGCAATCTATCATTCATGAAGGTTTTCCTCACTAATGCTGGAATAATTTTGAGATATTTCCTTGAGAAATTCAATTCTTATATACAAGTTTGTAAAAGTCATTCACTTTAGAATTAACATGCTGGAAAGTATCTGAAGAGATTTCACATTTCAAAGTCATCACTTTCTAAATTGTAATGTAAAAGTGTTTGGACTCCTATAGTATTTTCAAAAGATGTACTCATTAAACACAGTAGTGATTTAATTATTAGTATTATTATTCTAAGTCTGTAATATAAGTTCCCCATGGTCAGTATCACTGTGAATTGCCATTCAATAGCAGCAATGTTTTACGGTTTTCTAATTAGTCCTAAAACATGTAATTTTACATTCCTTTTTGTTGGAGGGAAGGGTTTATCATCAATAGGTCACTTTATCTATAAAGGTATACCAAAGCAAATATTTACCAAAGACATTAAAATAAAATGCATAAATAATGCAAACGAAGGTCAATGTGCCAAATACATTCAAATATTTTCAAAATTAAAGAAAAATGATCAAAGGAATGAACAAAAAAGAAAATCTAAATGGAAGTAAACTGTAGAACATTGATGAACAGCTGGACAATATTAATTTTAATAATAAGGTTGGAAATAAAAACTAAGCAGACAAAGGATGTGACCTAAAAATATTACACTGAGTGATGTAACCCAGGCCCATAAACACAAGCAGCACATATTATCACTCAAATACTAGCTTTGAAGTGTCTGTAGAAATCAATAGATTAGAAAGATGCAGTTACAGGGGTTGGACTGGTAACATGTTAATGCCATGGGAGATACACAGTGGAGGAACCTAGGCAATATTAAAATAGAAGAGAAGACGGGTAGTTGTGAAGAGGTTTATGCAGGGAGAAATTGAAGGAATGATGGAAGCAAGTTGTGGCAGAGGGTCAACTAAAGCAAAGGATATATAAAACATGATTCAAAAAATAAATTTGAAAGGAGACACCAAGTAAGGCTGAATGATGCTGCTGTTGGAACCTGTCAATTAGCAAACAAAATTCTCAGTGTGGGATGTAGAATAGCTACTTATGAGCTGTTAGTCAAAGAGGCCTCAGGAACGCCCTCAAATGATACTAATCTTCTTGGTTGCCCACCAACACTAGAATACAACTCATTGCTGAATAAACCATACATGGTATTTGCAAGACACAGAAATATCAAGATGTCACTGACCAAGGAACTTCCTGCAGCTGACTACCTTTCTATAGTACAAACAGGTATTATGTCTTGGGGGATGCAGGTACATCATCAAGTCTTACCAAGCTCTTAATCCCATATACCATAATACAAACCTGTCAGGCAAGATAGGCACTCCTGTTCAATAGTGGCATTATTGTTATGATAATAATTAGGTGCTCTCTGATTGAACTCTGGTGCTTCTTCACATAAGGAATCCATGCCTGGTACAATAAAATTTTTTAAAAATATATGGCTAGACGGGTCATTGACTCTGGGTAGACCATACTACCGTTGTTTAGCTAAATTGCCGTACCCGTACCATCAAACTGTCTTTTAAATGTTTATTTTTACACCTAGCAAGAAAAAAAAAGAACTACTTTTAGACTTAGAGCTTTTGTTTTCAGTTAACAATGATGAATCTAAAGGCTGTCCAAGATGCTGAGAAAGTATGTCATTTGACTGTGTTCAGTCCAAAGATGTCATTTATACTACCCTAGTGCTATATAGTGGATAAGAAACAATGCAAGAGCTGAAAGAGAAGAAGAACAGACAACAACTCCTTCCCTGGCCATGACATAGTTAATTCAGTAATGAACTCATTGCAACTGGCTTCCTGTACTGATCCCAAAATAGAATGGTCCTGTTAAGACTTACATATAGATAGGCAAGAGGCTTGAAGTGAAGTCAAAAAAAAAAAGACATAAATGTGGGAAAGGGACTTTTATGTGGGAGGGTTTAAATAGGAGGTGGGAAGAAAATCAGATGGTATGTGGGGTAAGAGTATTTGAATTTATTATAAACACATTCTGATCACATATAAAAATATACTTACCTTTCAATAAGTCATGAGTAAAGGAACTATGTCACATTGCCATAAACATATATAACAATTAAATGTTTTAAGGAAAAATATGAATTATCTTTGGAATGAAAGCTAGTAGATATATATTTATTACATATATATTACAATTATATATGTATATTACATATACATATTACATATATATTACAATATATATTACATTTCTTGAATATGAATGCATTGGGGTACTAGTTAGAAGAAACAAAATTGAAAATAGATATATCTAAACATAGATTTACAAGAACCACAACATTTTATAAAATTTTAACAGTTTTAAACAAACAATAGACCCAAGAAATTAATTCTAAAAGTATACTATACAAACTCTATACTATGGAACTAACAAACATACAGAAACAAAGCAGACATATTATAGCAGAGAAAACAAAGGTATAACTATGCCAATTTAAAAATAACTTAATAAAGTTTATAAATTGTAATTCTTGTAATAATAATAGCAAAAAGAAGTAGAGGAGACAATTGTTATTAATCTAGCACACAATGCAAACAAAGTGCTTGATTGATACTTAGAATAGAATGCAATACTTAAACTATGACCAATCAGTGAATTGTTGTCAAGTATGTAGGGTATGGTTTGGAATTTTGTTCAATTAGGAGAATGATGTTCAAGCACAAAGATTAGAAGCAATGAGAATGGGACAGTTCAGTGATGCATTATTTTGGTGTGTATTCTTAAGTAATTGTAAAGAAACACCTGGTAAAATATCTCGCTTAAGTTTTCCATGAAACAATAAGCTGCAAGCTATGTGGTACTCATGGACTCTGCTCTGTTATGACCTCAGAAGGATCATACTTCTCATTGTGTTTTGGTGGTCAAGGAATAGCAGTTCATAATGGTTGTAAGTTCTCTGGAAGTTCTATCTATCCTGAAAAAATGTCATGGCATGCCTCTCAGTTGCCATCTGCCAGCTATTTTACTAAGATGCTTTCCTTCTTCCTTTCTTACCTTCTCTAACATTGTTTATATTTCATGTATATGAATCAAGGTCAGAATACATAAATATGCATGGAATATGTAAGTCTGCAAAGAGCCTCTTTTTTTCTCTCTCTCTCTGTTTAGTGATTGTGAAGGAACATTGTCTGCCTTGGCCCAGATTTACATTTGATTATTTTGATAGCCTTGACTAACAACCTCTGCACAAAGGTATTAGGAACTAACCATGGGTCTCTCTCATTTTTGCTTGTATTACAAGAGGATACAATGACTGTTTTGTACTTTGAGACCTTATGTTAAGGATGCTTGTGCGCTGAGCTGCCTGGAAATATATTAGTATGTTCCTTCATAAAATGATGTCAATTGTTCTGTTGTTGTTTACTATCTAATATGATGATAATGCCTCCTTCTGGAACAAGGGTTTTGAAGGCCTGGCTGCAATTTCTTATATAAGTTTGGTGTTTCCACAATGAAAAATTCTCAACTATTCTGAAAACCTGAATTTGTACCTTCATGTAGGCACATCTTGTAGCTTGGGACACAGAACATGCTATGGATAGGAAGTTTTTGCTTTACAGCTATGATGCACATGATAAAACTATTCATTTCTTACTGAAGTGTTTCATGCTTCTCTCAATGCACATAGAACCCTGGAAAGTTTACTTCTTAGCTTGTAAGTAATGTAAAATCTAAACATCTTCCCAATTCTCTACATATAGCATTTAAGACTTCAGAAGAAATGTACCCATGTAGGCAGTTGTCTCAACTTAAAATTACTAGTTGTCATTATAGACTGCAAACCTAATATCTGAACCAAAATCATTAAAATTAAAATGCATCTCATATTTCATAGGATCTGTCCTTAGAGAGACTGGTATACTTTTCATTTCATATAGCACAAATATTTTACCAGATTATAATTTTTCTTTGTGTCTAAGTTAGACTCTTATTTCTGTGAAGAAACACCGTGACCATGGCAATTCTCACAAAGATAATATTTATTAGGGTGGCTTGCTTGCAGTTTCACAGGATTAGTTTACTATCATTATGACAGGGGCATGGCAGTGTATAGGCAGATGTGGGCCTGGCAGCTGAGAGTTCCATATATTGCAGGCAATAGGAAGTTTACTGGACTGTCACTGAGGAAAACTTGAGCAAAATAGACCTCAAACCTTGCCCCCACAATGACACACTTCCTCCAACAAAACCACACCTACTCCAAGAAAATCATACCTCCTAATAATGTTACTACCTATGAGACTATGGGGGTTAATTACATTCAAAAATCACATCTTGTATATTATTATTTTTTTCACTGATCACTATCATCTACTTATTTAATTTACCATATATGCCTATTTATACACACCATATATATATTTATTTATTTATTTATGCACACACATATATATGTATGCAATGAATCTATCATCTGCATGCTATCTACCTATCTTTGTGCATTAATTATATGTTATAGACACAGCCCAACCTGGTATTACATCATGCGTACATTATGAGCTTCAGGCAATATGAGAAATTAAAAGGAATGTTTTAATATCAGTTGTTTAAAAAAGGTAGAATTTGGATTTATGCAAATTGTTGCTGAAAAGAAATCGTGGGTCAGACATGACTGCCTATTTTCAGTACCCATGTTTTCTGTCTTCTTTCTATAGTGATTTCCAGAGAAACATTGGAATGATTTATTATCAAAATAATTTTGACATAGTGAAAGGTTAGTTTTTCAAAGCAGAAGAAATAAGCATTTTAAAAAGAATCTCTGGAAGGGATTTTTCTAGGATTTAAAGGGAAGATAAACAATTTAGTATGTAAAGTCAAAACAACAGCTGTGATTTAGGAAGATGCACATGGATTTGCTTGTTCTTGAATGCTATAATACATCATAGGGATTATAAGAAAATGGCTATATGAAAGCATTATAGGACTGTGCTGAGCAGGGCCTCCTAATGCCAATGGATTTAGTAGTTAACCAAGACAAGAAAACTCAAAGCAGAAGCCTCCAACCATTAATCCAGTCTCTCATTTTGGGTGGAATCGGTTGAACACTGTTTCAACATTTAGTTTTTAAAATATCCTGTTTTTTTCTTGTTTGTGTCTTTTGTTTCATTTTGAGTTTTCCCTAGTTCACATATTTCTGGAAGATGTCTAACATTCTTGTCACATAATAACTGAGATGTATACCAGGCTTTTTATTTTGGGCCACCATCCAGATCCCAAATCGTGACATGGAGCCTTACTATTGGTTATGAATGCTTGGCCTAGCTTAGGCTTATTTTTGGCTATCTCTTTAACTTCAATTAATCTGTTTCTCTTTATTTTTTTGCCTTGGGACCTTTTACTTTTCTTTCCTTTGGATATATGCTGCTTTTTTGTGTCTGGGCCACTGATGGCTGCCTGGCTTCTTGCCCCTGCTATGCCCTCTTCTTTTTCTTCATTTCCTCTCTCATTCTTCTCTTGTTCCCCTCCAGAGAAACCCTAAATTTATCCTCTTATTTATTCTGTCTACCAGTCCAGTCTATCCCTTCTCGGCCTAGCTATTGCAATTCCAGCTTTTTATTAGACCAATCAGGTGCTTTTCAGTAGGAAAGGTGAAACAAAAGCAACATATATTTGCATAATTAATCCAATGCATCATTAACAAAAGTAACATATTTTTACATAGTTAAATGTTCTACAGCATAGATGATCAAAACTCTTCAGAGAAAAGAATTTATTTTTGATTGTAGAAGCTTAATTCCAAATAGTTCTCATGAGTTGTTTTGTTGTCATAATTATTCAGAGTATCTGAAAAGTTTCATCCATTGAGACTGAGATGTACTTTGGATATCTATACCTGAAAAGCAATCTGATTATAGACCCACAAATTATACTCAATTATTTCTAGCATTAATTTCAGGTTTTATATCAGTGACTATAAATCTGTACACAAAATTCATTATACAATAGTTAACTCTATTAGTTTGCATATATAAAATATATAATTTTTTTATTTTATATATTATTCTAAAAGTAAGAAACATACAATATTGGCATAATAAATTTCTTCTTGTTTGTCTTTCTATAAAGTATATTTTAACCATAATGTATGACTATGGTAAGAATATCATTAAATTAATTATAAATAACATGTAAATTAATAGTCCAGATTTTAGAAGTAAAATAAGCTACAATTCTGCCTTGTGTTTTAGACTTAAAATAATGCAAAATTTCATTTATCTATATATAATTGTAAGACTGAACATTTTGAATACAGTTACAACAAATAAATATGATGTTATAAGCTAAAAAATTAAATGTTAGTGAAAATCTTTTATATTGTAAACATAGTTCTATCCCCTTTTAGACACAGGATCACCTACAGCCAAGAACAGTTTGACACTTCATTTAATGGAGGATTACCTTGACCTCCTGCTGTCTGGGGTTTCCATCCTACCAAGTCCCACATCAATTTAGTCCCAAATAAATCACACAGAGGCCTACATTATTTACAGACTGATTGGTCTATTAGCTCAGGCTTCTTATTAACTCTTATAACTTATATTAGCCCATAATACTTGTCNNTTATAACTTATATTAGCCCATAATACTTGTCTGTGTTAGCCATGTGGCTTGGTAAATTTTCAGCAAGGCAGTCACAACTTCCTTGCTCTGTGTCTGGCTTCCTCTATGTCTGGGTGATGACTGCAGACTGAAACTTTCCTCTTCCCAGAATTTTCATTTCCCTGCCTCTACTTCCCACTTGGTTGCCTGCCTAGCTACTGGACAATCAGTATTTATTTAAAATACAAGTGACAGGGTACAGACCATAAAGACCCTTGTCCTACAGCACTTTCCTTTTTAATATTTTAACAAAAACTCTGAATAAAATCTCCTTTGTTTAGCTTTTCTACTGACCACTATCCATAACAACTTGTAACCAACATTCTAAACAAAGGCAAACATCCATAATCCATTTTTTTGTGAATGTGAGCATAGTTTTCCAGGATGCTTCCTGTTGATTGGGGATGCTGATAATCTTATGGGGACCTAAAGAAAATTTATAATTATAATCAAGTCCTCTCTGGAGTATCCTGCAAGGCTTGATCATCTCAGGCAGCAGTCTTTAAACTGTTCTGGATGTGGAACTCAGATATCTGGGCCATTCTTCCTATTGAAGACTTCTCATAGGGGTTTTCCTTGATAATACCTTATTTTTCTTAATCCATAATGAATCTACCACTTCTCATTTTCTGGGGAAACAAAAGCAAAACTTCTCCAAAGTAACATATTTTTGACTTCAATTTCAAGTCAAGGCATTTTCAAAATAAACATATTGGGCTAATCCAGCAGCATTTATAATCAAATATTTTTCAGCAGCTTTTGCTCTTTCCTCAGCCATCAAACAATTTAAAGACAGCACAATAACATACAATATCCAGACTCTCTGTGTATTTATCATCTGTACATGGCTTTATTTTAAACTCTCTTTTATTTTAATTTTTAATTTTTGGCTTTTTGAGACAGGGTTTCTCTTTGTATCTTTGGTGGTCCTTGAACTCACAGAGATCTTCCTGCCTCTGCCTCCCAAGTATTGGGATTAAAGGTGTGTGCCACCACACCTTGAACTCATAGAGTTCTGCCTGCCTCTGTCACACAAGTGTTGGGATAAAGGGTGTATACCACCACACCCAACTACTCTCTTTCTTTTTGATTTTAAGGCTTTTGCTTTTCTTTTCCATGCCTACATATATTTTCAAATACACTGTAAACTGTTCAGAGACTTTTTCTTCTAAAACTATCTTTACTATATCTCTCTTTTTCTGACCCCATGAGTCTTTCATTTGCCAAGCAATATAGCTAGGGTTAAAGCCATGACTTTGATGCTGGATCCAGCCCATTCCTTAGCTTTCTGAGAGTCTAGCCTCAAGTCAAAGGTACCAGAGCTATATTTATTGCCACAACTCTATGGTGTTTCAAGGTCCCTAACACAACCAAGAAACATGCTGTCAGCAAGTCATAAACACCATTTAAGTGTTTGGTGACAGGTCCTCTTAAAAGAGCTCCTTTTGCAGCTAAAGCTGAGTCAGAAAGCCTCTCTTAAATGAGATGCACTTGCCTCTAACAAACAGAGGCCACCTGAGAAAATGCTACCAAGAAGCCATGCTTAACTCTGTTCTTTTCTATCTAGAATAACATTCCAAGCTCTCCTAGGCATTTAAGTGTATTTGTTCATCCTCAAGTTGGCATGCCATTCTCTGATCATATTTTTTTCTGTTCCTATAGGCCTTCATGACTGTGTTGACTTACTTGGGACTTTTGTTGATTTCAACATCTTGAAAAGAGATTAAATTAATAATTTAAATAATTCACTGATTTCAACTGCTAGAAAAAGAAGAATATTTAAATCAATCACTAATGATCCTGCCTTTGTTTCATTTTTGTTTTTGTTTTGTTTTGGCTGAGGGTCATTACAGTTATTGAAAATACCTTTAAAACTTTCTACAATTATTTTTTTCTAGCATTTTACTATGTGATCAAACTGAATGATTACTAATGGATAAACCATCATGTCGAGTTTTTCTCAAATATTTGATAAAAAGAAAGTTAATTATAGTTACTAATTTTGAAATTATTATTAAGAAGTGGACTTATACAATTCTAAACTCTATGAAGATATTGATTTATGATTAAATGAATATATGAACAAGAACATTATTGTCATTTTGGGGATTCTTTGGGGAATAAGAATTATAAATACCTCATGAAATAATGTTGCCTATTGAAATTCTAAAAATCCATGTAAAAGTATTAAATTAATAAAATATTTGTATATTTATATATACGAGTTTATGAAACTATAATTAACACAAGATGGTGTGTATATTTATTGTTGTTAGATCAATATTAGATAAAATAATATTTTGCTTTTAATGTTGGCTCAGAATTAGCATATTTTTAAAAGATTATTATATTTTTTATTTTCAAATCTGCTATTTTTATGACATTCTAAGTAGTTTACTTTCATCTTCCAATTATGAATTTTCTATAGTTTGGGTGTACACATGAATTCTTATTTTATTAGCTCAATTTTTATGAAAATGTTACAATGACTCTTTCTTTAGGTATTCAAGAGTGGTTTATATCTGATCCCCTCTAAAATTTCTTTATACATTTCCAAATACACAAAAGAAAAATGAGGCTTTTAACATTTTTATCATTAAACTATCATTTGCTTTTTTTACAATAAATACAAAGTAGCAGAAAGTTTGATAAAAAATATTTTTGAGGTTATGCAAAATTATTAAAGACAAAACTATTACGAGAATCTTTTTGCATATGAAACTACAAAGAAAAGCTGAAAATCAAACGAGAAATCCAGTCTTTCTTATATAATTATTCATAAGTGTACTTGAAGGAAGAAATTACCTTAAAATTTGTTTTATATCTTAAGATGTTTTGCTTGGGATTCTGAAATCAGACACCCTTAGGAACTAAAGATTGCACATAATACTCACCCTACCACATGAACAATTGGTATTTATAGCTAGAGAAACACAGAACATATGGAAATGGATGTGAGATAAGGAAACCACTCTTGATTTGAACACTTAGCTACTTGTCATTGGTAATTTCACTATGCATGGAGAAACATTTAGGTCAAGCTTTTAAAAACAGTGACACCTCTTTGTTGTGGTAATTTAATTATGTGGATTTTTGGTGCATATTCTTTGTATGTGTTGCTACTTTGTATAAAGACACTTGCATGCACACACATAATGATCTTTGAATAATGTCCATATCACATTCTTCCATCTTTGTCCCTGAACTCTGCTTTTAGGATATTGATCCATTAGACAATTTCACGCATACTTTAAGTCTTAAACTCATGTATCTGTATAAACTATACAAACAGGGAGATATTAGCCTTCCTCTACTTAGTTTTAGAACTATAATGAATCAAAAGTATTTCAAGGACTTGTTTTTCTTCAGCTTCCATTTCTGAATAAATTAATAAAACATTACTCTTTGAATTGTATTTCATGACTTTTAGTATTTGGGGTTAAAGTGTCAAGATTACAGTTGAATCTGGTTTTAAACAAGTATATGTGTATTTCCTTATATAATATACTCTGTGTGGGGTTTTACATTTGAAATATATGCTATAGGATCATGTATTGGAGTATTTGGTCCCCAGTTCATGGAACTGGAAGCTTAAAAAGTCACAGGAAGCTGATGTGAAACTTAAGTGTCAGAAACTTCTCAAAATTTTCATTAATCAAAATCTCAGAAAGTATGAAGCTTCTTGTGGCCCTCCCCAAGTCTTTCTAGACCACTAGCAAGTACTGAGGAAATAGACACCCTTTGGTGGAAATGGTATCAAGTTGCACCTGGAGATCCAAATACACTAGAATTTTTGTCAACAACCACACAGAGCAGGTGATATAGGATGCCAAGACACATGATAATCATCAGTGCTGCTTTAAATCACTCCAATAAACACATTGCTTCAACAACTAGGTACAAATGGATTCATTTCTTTGATTTGTTGTTAGTAATTGAAATGACAGTCAAAAACATAGGTGGGTTTGGGAAGAGCAGTTACTTCACCCCTAAATGGAAAATACAGTACAAGTTTGAGGCTGATTCACTTGAATTTGTAATGTTTCTGGGTGCGATCTAAATTCAGGTTTCTTTCCCTTCTGTGTTATGAGATGGCATGATTCCTTGCTAAAGTACCATTTTTATACTATTTGATATATCAAACAAAAAATGCAGTCAATGGTAAATCATCTGAGAGAACACCCCAAAGCACCTTATACTTAAGCCACTAGGTATGTTGCAACCATGAAAGATTGTAAACTACATCTTGTTAGCTATAATGGGAGTTATTGTCCCACCACAGTAAAATTGAAGGTTTTTCTTTTAAAAATGAGAAGAAAACCAGCATACTTTCAATAATGGCTATGTGTCCCCACCAATGTCTAAAGCCAGAAATACCTGTAATCTCAGAGTGAGTACAACACTGATCTGGATTAATGCAGAGCAGAAAAGTCAAGGTCAATAGAACAAGTCATAGATGATCAAGGATTTCAAAGAGTGAATACTACCCAAAATCAAATGAACACCCAATGAACAGCAGTTAATCACCTCTTTGCTTTTTGCACAGAAAAATACACAGAGCATGTGGCCTCTCCACACTGCAAGAGAAATTATCCAGGTCTTTTTCTAGTTTCTTCCATAAATCCTATAAAAAAAATCCCCTAGACAAATAACTCAATGGATTTTTCTGTCTCTTGGGGTCCTCTCAGGAGCTTTGCATGCTTTCTAGAGCTCTGCTTGCTACAATATATCTTCAATATATTTTTCTGTGAGCTTTCTTTCTATAATAAAAACTTCATTTTATCTCACAATTCTTGTTGTATATGGATTTTATTCTCTGAGCTCATGAGACAAGGACACAAAGGAGAGGAATCTCCTTCCTACTCAAAGATTCTATTACGTATCTTTTCAGTCAACAAAATAATGCATTGGATCCCTGAAGGATATATATATATATATATGTATATATATGTA